>QANY01004770.1:703486-878384 GCA_003255025.1 Datisca glomerata | reverse complement strand
CCCCCCCCCCCCACACACACACACACATTTCAATGATGGTCAGTTTGACCACCATAGTACTTTGTAACTCTATAAATTAAAACATCAACTACTAAGATATTTATTTATGATTATATTTTACGCTTGTCTTAAATATAGTAACCAATCTTTTTACCTATTGAGACGTACACAATCATTATCGATTTTGAAGCTACGCATTGCTGATAATTTAACTCTTGAAATATAAAGATGATTGTTCAATTATCTCTATTAGAAAGTCCGACACCTAAAAACACAACTACGCCAACAAGTTTCATAAAGTTACATTCAATTTCCCAAATCATTTCGATATAGTAAACATTTATATACTTTTCAGCTTACTACCCAATTATTAAAATTATAATCTTCTCTGCCACCTCTTTCTCTAGAGTATCAAAACTTGATGAGTTTCTTCTTACAACTACAAGAGAAATATATATACATATAAGTAATTTTTAAAAAAAATATAATTAATTTACAAGAAACTCATTTTAAGAAGAAGCTTACTATTGGGCCCATATAACGATCCATGAAACCAATCATTTTCTTCTAGAAGCTAATAACGAGTATTCAACATCCCGTGAATGTTAACTGGCTGAAGTAAACAATTAAATAAAACTAAACCAAATAACTAATTAACCAACAATAAAACTAACAACTTGATTCTAATACCATAAACGGCTAACTTACACAGTGACAACCTCAAACAGAAGAAAGAAAAATCTATACAAGGGTCCAACTAAAGAGGATCAACCTAATATAAACAAAGAGAATGAAATTTAAAGCATAACCAGAGGATTAGGGATTTACGAATGCAGCACGGTTAGTACTGCTTCTATTTCTTGCTCATGTTTCTTGCTCCCTCAATTATTTCACGAATGCAACATTGTTAGTACTGCTTCTGTTTCCTGCTCCCTTCTCATCCCCTTTATGTTCTTCTAGTAGGATCTTACTGGTGGTTATCCTACTACTTGTGCCCTAAAACACCATTAAAACATAAATATAACAATTAGAGTGGGTTTTAACAAACATGTATATAGATGTACAGAAAATTTCTATGCTATATAAAGTCAGAAAACTGAAATTTTGGGAGAAAATCCTTTAAAACATTGGAAAGAATGAATACTTTAAAGCCAACAAATGATCAATACTTGAATTTCAATTAGCTGTATATTTAAGCATTTGTCAGAAAGAATTTTGATTAGCTGCAAGATTATATGCTACAAAACTTTGAGCATATAACTACCATTATATAGGTTTTTCTCATCCAGTCTGGCCATTAGCAAACATACAAACGGTGTATCCATCAAGGACAGAATGAATTAATGGTTGTGTAAAAAAAATCACCTCTGCCAACATTTATACATTAAATATATTACAACTTTCATATCAAATAGGGAGAAAAAAAGATGCTTTGCTAAACCAGAAATATGATGATAAGAAATGGGAAAAAACTTATAGTTCATGGAAATGGCTTGCTAAACCATTTGGTTGAGGATGAACATACCTAACTTGCTAAACCAGACAAATGGGTATACCCCTTTGTAGTTCTTGTGAACAATAAATCAATGTTGTTCATGGAAATGACTTGCTAAACAAAATACTAGTACCTGAAAAAGAACTCAACAATTAAATAAAAATTTTGATTGCAAACATCAAGGATCTTTCATTACTTTTACAATTTACAATAATCATGTGAGTTCCATATGAAAATGGAAAAGAAGGCAATCAAAAAGAGGTGGGAAATTATATCCAACAAGGAAACATAATACCAAATGAAATGATAGCAGAGCATATTCATAACGATTTGTAACCATAATTGCTACTATGCGGACCGTAGGAGAAGAATATAACCCTACAAAATATAAAGCTATTGACATGTTGCTTAGTGGCATCAACACCGTTTGGATTAGATTAATTGTCAACTACTCTATGAATTTGATTTTCATGTTATCCAAACATAAGAGTATTATATAACATTTTTTACTATATGAAACATACCATAATTACTTCCCTAACCAGGATTTTCAAAATCTTAATTATAACAAGAACTAGAATGTTTACACTGTCACATGTCATAAGTGAAACCAAACAAAATGATGAACTCTAAGGGAGGTTGACTAAAGTAGTCAAGAGATTGAAATCCATTCTTCCTGCTAATAATTTTATGGGCATCATTTTATCAAGAGATAAATTCCAGCAAAAAGAATGTCAGAAGGTTTTCTATGCTTGCAAAATGGGTAAAGAAACAGTCTCAGGTGAGGATGCATACCTTATTTTTCTCTGACAGTGTAAGAATGGTGAGCTACTTTAGCTTGAGAACTTTATCAGGGACCAACTGTTGAAGATGGCTAGAACTCCCTGCCTATAAAATATACTCTAGCTTACAGGATTATAACAAAGCTTACAGACAAACTGCAAAAAATAAGTACCAATTTGACAACATTTGTATCATACTCCATACTTTTAGGTAGGCCAACTTTCCATCAATTTATACATTCACCACAATCAGTAAAGATGGTTGGAATGGAACAAGTATATTATTGTCTCTCAATGAGAAAACAAAGTATATTTATCCACATTCATACTAATTAATTTACTAGTATATTATTGTCTTTGGCTGCTAGCAATCCTCATAGTATCATGGACGATACAATCAAAATTTACATTATGCAACAATTGAGTTTGTAGTCCTTACTCTTGTAATCACTCCATGTGCCATGAGTAAACAAGCGAAGCAAATTGAGGTATACAGAGTCTTCAGTTCCTTCAAGCTGCATAAGTTTAGAAATCAAATCGATTGATACTTATGATAAAATGAATGATAGAAAAATTCTCTAGGAACATATAATAATTAATTTACTCTCTCTTTCTTGAGGAAACTATGAGGGAGAAGAGGGATCAATATCAACAACCCAACAAAACAAAACCATTCCCAGCCCTATCACAATTTCACATGCTTAAAGGAAACTCTCAACTTTTTAGAAGCCACGATAGAGTTTTATCAACCAAAGATAGAGCTTAGAAAGATTTATTTGTATTCATTGTCATGAGCTCAACAAGATTTATTTCTATTAATTGACGGATTATGCAAGATTTTAATTATCTAACAACAGAAAAATCAAATTATTGTAAATGCCTTCAATAAAGCACATAATTCTCATAAGATCTAAGACACCAGGCACAAACCCATAGATGAATGAGAAACACCGAACTTAAGATGGATTTGATACATGGATTCAATGAAGCTTGTAAACACATAGAATCCACTAAGAACCCAAGGAATCCACCTAAGTGGATGGATAGAAAACCATTCACGAAACGAAAAGCTTGGCAGTACCTAGTTCTTGATGGGAAAATCATCCTACTCTCCAATGGCGAGAATCTGAAAGTAGAAACAAGGTTCATGTTAAAAGTGTCTCCCTGGAATAAAAAATAAAACCAGACACATGGCCAAAATTCAAACTAAAAAATACTAATAGTCGTAAAAGTAAACCTTTTAACACTTAGAAACACAAATCGTACTCCAAATTCCTCCCAACTTCGACCAAATCATTCCCTCAAACTTCTAACATTAATCTAACTAGGAGAAATTTGGCACACTAATTAATTAGGGAAACCCTAATTAAAAGAAGAAAAAATGATTCAGATAAACTTAGGCACATTGACCCTAATCAACCCAGATAAAACTAAAAAATCATAAAAACCATTTATAAAATCACTAAAATCAGACAAAATGTTGAGAATGAAGCCTTACCTTTATTCTGAGCTGCGAAGTTGAAGTAGGAGAGAGCTGGGAGACAAAGGTGAGAGAGTGAGAGCTGAAGGGAGAGCTTGCTGCCGTGAGAGAAATCTGCGATGAAGATGGGATATCTGCGAGAGAGCTTCAAGAGAGAGATATGAGAGATAAAGAGAGATGAGAGAGAGTGTTTGTTGGGGAGCTTCGTGATTGAGCTTTGAGAGAGCTACTATAATGAGAGACATATAGCTACTGTGAAATAGCTCAATTTGTGAGCTTGGATAGAGCTCATTAGGGAGCTTTGTGATCAAGCTTTGAGAGAGCTATTACACTGAAAAAGGGACACGAATTTGGGGGAAGAGAAGGTTACTGTACTAAAAGAGAGAGACGCGGGTTTGGGGGAAGAGAGAGATATTGTACTGAAAGAGAGAGACGCAGGTTTGGGGGGATCTTTCATTTGGTAAGAGAGACGCAGGTTAATTTGGGGATTGTAAAAATTTCAATCCTTGCTTTTTTGTTTTCCATTGCATTTTGGAGCAAAGCATTGTTCGTGTTGTGCTATAACAACACATAATTGTTGTAATGCAAGTGAATCAGTGGAGTTCCCAACCAATTATCTATCAAAAAACAAGCCTTAGAATAACGATCAACCAACCACCAATACTCAAGCATCAAATGAGTATAATGATATTTTAGGCCAGGCTAGATGAAAAAAAGAAATATACCATGATCTCGATCGTTGATCCTGTCTGAAGTAACGAGTATGAAGATAAGGGAAACCATAGAGTCTTCAGTCGATAACCTCCAAGTGAGTTTTTTAACATTGCCTTGTTAAGAATGCAAAATTCCTTTATGCCAAGATCACCTTCCTCTTTAGGCCTGCAAACTTCCAAGCTACTGGAACAGAATTACGAGTATTAACTCAACTTTCCTAAAAGAAGTTTCTAATAGTAGTATTTAAATCCTTCAAAAGAGAGGAAAACCAACAATGAATTTGAAATGAATGTAAAAATGAACCTTGGATCACCGAATTAATGAGAAAATAATTTATTTGTCGTAGATGACTTCTATTTGCTTTTAATTTTATCAGCCCATGGGATCAAACACCAATGTTTAGGAGTACGAACAAAGATAATAACCCTTAAATAAGTCATATAATCTCGTCCCTTATGCATTCTAGACATTGATAAAAAAAATCAGTTATTTAGGTCCCCAAGATCCCCGCGAAATAAAATGGATGATTTATCTCAATTAACCCATTGACCATAGAGGCAAGCATAAAGCTCAAAAGCATCCAGAACCACTTACAGATTCTTAGAAGAAGTCTTACAGAAAAGAAGAACATCAGCCGCGTAAAGAAAGTGAGTCGGAGCACGCATCTCAATCAGAGAAGATATCAAAACCAATGAAACTAAATCTACCAGATGTGAAAGATATCTACCAAAAAAGTCCTTAGCCAAACAAAAAAAGAAGTGCGGAGGGGGGTATCACCCTGTCATACACCTCGCGAACATCTGAAAAGCCCTTAAAAGACCCATCGATAAGCACCAAGATATTTGCTGAGTTAAAAATATTATTAATCCACGAAATAAAACGCTCAAAGAAACAAAAACGAACCTCAAATAGAAAATTGTAACTGTTGGAATCATAAGCTTTACGAATGTCAATTTTCATTGCCAAAGGACCACAACGGCTACTATTTCTCAAAACATTAAAACATTCAGAGGCACCAGCAATACAATCAACAATTTGATGTCCGTTAATGAAACCATATTGATTGGGAGAAATAATTTAAGAGTAAGTAATAGAAAGACAATCACTAATATTCTTACTGATAATTTTAAATAGAAAATTACCTAAAGCAATAGGACAAAACTGATTAATCACTATAGCATTAAGAATCTTCTGAATAAGGACCATAAAATTTAAATCAAATATGGTAAAACTTATCTTGAACGAAAAAATTCTTGCACGCCTACGACCAAATCTAACCCCATAATATCCTAGTAGTGACAATAAAATTTACATGAGAAGCCATCAGGGCCTGGAGCATAAAGAGAATTTGTGTCAAACACAATCTTCCTTATCTCATCAGAAGAATGAACCTGAAGAAGTGATGCATTCTCCGCATCACTGACCAATGAAGGAACATGCTCCCCAATGATAAAAATATCTGAACTGCAGTCTCCATAATCTGAAAAGAGTTGTTCATAAAATGATATGACATGCTCACCAATCTCAACTGGATCATAAAAATATTGTGACCAATTTTTATGGAAGAAAATGCTCATTACTCCCCCGACGTTTAAGCAAAGAGTGAAAGAAGTTGGAATTTCAATCACCCTCCGCAAGCCATTTGTCCCTACTTTTTTCTCTTAGGAAAATATTTTGTTGTCCTAGGACCATATCTAAGTTCGTAACAACGTTATATTCAAGCAAAAAAATAGCATCAGAAAAGTCCTCGGATCTGATCCTATCTTGGATGACTGTTACTTTCTCATTAGTTTTAGAAACATTCAGGGCAACATTTCCAAAAACCTCCCAATTTCGTTTTCTCAAGGCTTCCTTAAGAAGCTTTAACTTCAGAACAAAAATCTTTGTACCACCACCTGCAATAGGAGTTGACCAAACTAAACGAACCAAGTGAATAAAAAAGGGAAGAAAAACCCATATACCTTAAAATATGAAATGCCCAGTAGATTACTGCAAGAGACCCAAGACCAAGTATCGAGAAAAGAAGTAGAGCAAATAGCCCTATCCAAGCGAGAAAGAACTATATTGTGACGGCTCTGTCCAATTTTAGTATAAAAAACTCATTTCACCTCAACATCCACAAGATTACAAAGAGTCAAAGCAGCTCGAAAGTCTTCACATGAACAAAACAAGGTCGGAGACCAATTTTACAGTTTTTTCAATTATAATTACCTTATCATTGATACCAAGTATTGTTGCAAGATTCTCTAAAGCATGAGCATCCCCTGATTTGTCTTTCGGTCGATATTCTTGACGTGTTTTGGTCTACATCTCTCAAATTTGTAATCTTTTACTTCATTGGTTACACTAACAGTGTTTGGAATAATGTGACATAAGATGTGACCAGATGTCCAATAGAGCAATAAGCAAAACAAAAATTCAGAATATTCTCAAAATAAAAAATAAAAAGTTAGAAGAAAACAATCATCACCGACTTCTATCATGATGGATTTAGGCAATGACTTGAAAAGGTCAACATCAATCAACATAAGGGTAAAATGACCGTAATTGCCCTCAAATTTAAGCGGGACACCAATCCCACGTGCGATATTAGAAAGAATCTGAGGGAGCCAAAATTCCCAAGGGAGATCATAGAACCGCACCCATAATTGAGCATTCATCGTATGTTGTACGTTGGGATTAAAATTCAGAGTCCACGATTGAAGTCAAAAAATCCCAGGCTTCAAAAGAACCATCCAATATCTGAACTCATGCTTCATCATCTTTAAAATTCAAAAGTATATGAGAACATCATTGTCTAAGAGAGATGAGACGCCATTAAGCATTCAAGTGAAACGAACACCCACAACGAACGAACCAACCAACACCCACGAACACCCAGACGAACACTCAGACGAACAGAGCGAACGACACCTAGACGAACATTCTCGATGCCAGCTGACCACCCACGCCAAACGAGCACAGAATGAATGAACCAGTGACGAGCGAAATCGAGACCTAATCGCCCACGGTAAATTCCAGACCTAATCGCCCACGGCAAATTCGCCTGTATGCACTTAATCCAAACCTAATCGTCTAATTCGAGACCTAATCGCCTGCATCAATAACAAAATAATTAAACAAAAAATAGAGAGTTTATTTCACTAAAACCAAATTTTCACTCAAAATCAAATTCACCCCTCCACTTTAAAATCTTCTTAGAGACTCCTCAACTTTATCAATCATGAAGACCTTGATGTTCCTTTTTCTATAATACCGCTAAATTGGTCACATGCAGCTCTTTTAACAATTCTAGTTCTAAATTACCTCTTTGTCTCATTTGCTTCTTACCTTCTGAGAGCCCTAGCACAGTCGAAACCATAAACGAGCCAAATACTATGGAATCGTGAATGAGAATCCTAGCACTAGAGCTTTGAACTATTGTGGAAATTGCCAAAAATTTCTCCATTTTTTCTCGGGCAACAGTTCTCCATTTTTTCTAGGGAACAAAATCACATTAATTTCTCCATTTTGTCTCTTACCCATATGGGTCATAAAAAATCCGGTCCCGGAATCTCGCCTGATACCATCCCAAACCCCATGCTACCAAATCCATCCCGATCTTAAATTTTAAGATTTTTTCATGTCCTATACCCATTTGGGCAGGATTAGGTCTAAATTTTTTTAACGGGGTGTGGTTTTTATCCCGCCTGATCCGTCCCAGTGCACCCTCCTGCAGGTCCGCCGATTGGGATAATAAATTTTTCCCCAACCTGAGCCTTAGGGCTATGGCATAAGCCCCAGTGCCCCAACTCAGCATACTGGCATTGGCTGTGCCCCAGCTCACTGCCTAGTGTGGTGGTGCCTGACCCGTTCATGAGGTTGTGGAATAAAATTGTTTTTTTATAGAAATCAACTCCTACACTAATTATTTTGCAGAAATCAACTCATACACTAATTTTACTTATCCTGACTCTCATTCACATTTCCTTCATTTTTTTACTTTTTTTTCTCATTATCATTCTTACAAGTTGTCCAATCAAATGTCATGGTCTATTCACTTAACACTCAAAACTCAAGGTCTATACGATCATCGTGTACTCCTCGTGTACACTACACAATCATCATGTAGTCATCGTGTACACTACATGATCATCGTATAGTCTACACGATGGAACTACACGATCACCGTGTAATCCTCGTGTACTTCACACGATCATCGTGTAGTCATCATGTAGGACTTATTACAGTACACAAGGTCTATACGATGCCCGTGAAAGCCTCATGTACACTACACGATGATTACACGATGGCTACACGATCATCATGTAATATTCCACTTCATTATGTATTCATCTTATATTGAATTCCTTTATTGATGTATATACAAATATATTTGAAGTTCGAATTTTTATAATTCATCGTGTAATCTACACGATAGGTACACTGACCTCGTGTAGTCATCGTGTAGTGTACACAATAGGTACACAGATCTTGTATAATTATCTTGTACACTATTTTGACATTATGACCTTGTATATCCATCGTGTATATTACATGATGGGTACACTCATTTCATATAGTCTACACGATGTCTACACTGACCTCGTGTAGTCAACACGATACCTACATTGACCTCGTGTAGTCATCGCGTAATCTACACGATGGTTGCACGGATCTCGTGTTCGCATCATGTACACTATGTACTCTACCAATTTTATACAGTAATATTAAATATTTTTCAGGGGCAACAACACATATAGAGACTGATGAGCAGGATCATAATAGTTTTTCATGACTCTTAGACCCTCTGTTCGTAGATTTTTCAACTGTATACGGCATGTGATTGCTATTGGCGCAACCGCCTTACAAGTCAAATACAAAAGAGTATTATTTGTTGCAACATCAAAGAATGGGAACAACCAAGTATATTACATTGCATTTGGCATTGCAGATTCAGAAAATAATGATTAATGGGAATGGTTGTTCTGTAAACTTCACGATGTAATTGGTGATTCAGAAGACCTGGTGTTTATATCCGATAGGCATACAATATACTAAATGTTGTATAGGATGTCTTTGCCAATGCACTTCATGGAGCTTGCATCTTCCATATAGGCCAAAATATCAAATAAATTTATAAACAGGAAGATGTAGTTGCATTGTTTCTTAAAGCAGCAAAGGAATATCATTGATCAGAGTTTGATCGACTGATGACTCATTTTACATATGCATTTCTAGATATCTCACAATATGTGTCGATGGGGGAGTTGAGAGGTGGGCACATTCCCGTTTTGATGGAAGGCGATACAATATAATAACTACAAACACCGCGGAATGTTTGAATGAGATTTTGAAGGATGCTAGAAAGCTTCCCATTACATGCCTTATAGAGCATATCTGTGACATGTTACAACGGTGGTTCTATGAACGGCGGACGGATGCCTATCAAGTCACCTCACAGATGACAGATTCGGTTTGAGACTGGGCTTAAAAAGAAGCATCTTGCATCACAATTACTATAATTGTTTCCTCTAGACATCCACGAGTTTCGTGTCGCGGGTAGGGGTAGAGAAGCAGTTGTAAACTTGCATCTTAAGACTTGTACGTGCCAAGAATTTGATCTTGATCAAATTTCATGCAAGCATGCGTTAGCAGCATGTCGACAGCGCAATATTTCCACATACAGTATGTGTTCGAGGTTCTATAAAAATGAGGATTTAATTGTTGCGTATGCGGAAATAGTACATCCTTTCAAACATCAAGCAGATTGTGTCATCAGCCAGGAGGTTCATGAAAAGGTGATATTTCCACATATAACGAGGCGGCAACGTGGTAGACCTAGGACAGAAAGAATTCTATCTTGAGGTGAGGAAGTAGTGAGAAGGAAGTGCAAACGTTGTCGGCAAATTGGCCACAGCCGAAAAGTGCAGAAATTCAATTCCTCTATCTCGAGCCACTTAAATATAAATAATAACCTTTGTAGACTTAAATTAAATATTAATGGAGAAATATACTTATGTTTGTTATTTAATGATGTATAAAATTTAATTAGCCTACATGAAGCCTACACGATGCCTGTGAAGTCATCATGTAGGCTTTGAAACATATAGTAACCAAAAGCATTCAACAACATATAAGAAAATTGGGCATTAAAAATACAAGTTATAAAAATTCATAATTCACAATTTTAGGGTGTATAAAAATAAAAAGTTTGTTAAGAAAAATACGATTCCAAATTTTTAAAATCACGAGCTTAAGCGTAAAAATCCACAAAATATATCCAAATGATTTCGTTACAATTATGCCACGTGCAAATAACTCAGTTGCAATTCGTCTTCGATATTCTAACATTTTTCGCTAAGTTATTTATCGGAGGTTCTTCCTATATGCGAGGGCTTCGACAAATTTAATGGTGAATACCGCACAATCGAACCTACAAAATACATGAAATAAAAATTATTATTAAATAATATGTATGAAATTTTAAGTGGACTTTCAAAAAAATGTATATTTCACTTACCCATTCTCTTGTTGTGGAAACTTCATCATCTCATATTTCCACTCATCTTTCAGTCTAACCTCCTATATATTCTCATAAATGTTCATCATTTGAAGCAGCCAAAGGACAATCTTCACAAAAGGTTTCATTATTTCAATGTACAAGGAGCGTTGATATGACATACTCATAGAGTAATAAATACAAATACACTGGCCATTCAAATCAAGCTCAACTGCAATCCAATGACTTTGGTTCACATTCATTGGAAAGATAATATTATCAGACTATTCCCTGGTCCTTCTACAATCTATCTGCAAGCCGAGGACCAGGTACCAGAGTAGATCATCAATATCAATATCCTAGCACGCGAGATCTTGCTCAAACTATTCCATTCGCCCAAACAGGCACACCTGTAATGTCATGGGAAAAAAATTAAATCCTCAATGTCAATAAAAATAGTCATGAAGACTACACGAGGCCTTCCACGTCTCCTCGTGTAGACTACATAAAGTCTACATGAGACGCGTGAAGGCCTCGTGTAGACTTCATGTAGTCTCAGGCCTCGTGTAGACTTCATGTAGTCTACACGAGGCAACATGAAAGCCTCTTGTAGACTACGGTGTGCACTTCATTAAGTTCAAAAATAAATCTTTCTTACTTGCAAAATCAAATTAACAACACTGATTCTGATATAAGGGTTATACTCTTGCAAATCCTTCCTCATGAGCTCCAAATATGCATTGATATGTCGCAATGTGATAAATATTAGTTAATATATTTATATTTATTTTAAATACCACATTAAAAAATATTATAAATAACTTTTCACATCTAACTAAAACCATTCATAAGGTAAAGATACTAGTTTTTTTAACCAGGTAATGTCAATGGTGCAAAATCTAATGTCTACTTTCTCGTTCCTGTACAATGTAATTATAGATCAAAATGAGGTACATGATTGGTTTACTACATGGTGGATACTCGATGTCAGTGTAACCATCGTGTATACTATAGGATGGCTACTTGAGGTTAGTGTAACCATCGTGTATACTATACAATGGCAACACGATATCAGTGTAACCATTATGTATATTACATGATGGCTACACGAGGTCAGTGTAACCATCTTGTATGAGAATATGAAATAAAATTATAAAACTTACTTTTTCATTGGGGAGGTGAACCAGACTTTAAAACGGACTTTATCCTCTGAAAATACATCACCATATGATTTAAAAGGTTTGAAGTCCGTTTTGACAATGATATTCTCATCAACTTTTTTCCTTCGATGCTTCTTTTTTTCAACTTGTTCGATTTCCCAAGTAGGTGACTCTAGGACCCGATATCTCTTTATCTTCCTCTTACCGAGTTCATCAAGGCAGGCGAGCTCTTCTTCTTCTCCACCGTTGGACTACTCCGTTGACCGAAGTTATCATATGATCCATCAAAATTTTAATTTGAGAGATTGCATAATAAAATTTTCCATCATAACGAAGTTGAAAGAGAAAATAACATTCTGCTATTTTTGTTCACATCTCTATGATTATTCTTACTTTCCTATGATTTGGCTATTACGTTCAGGTTTTACCATATTTCAAGAAGATTGTAAAGCTGTGTTTGGTTCTCCATCTCGATTTAACATCAAACTAAGGTATGTTTTGTTCATAGATCCTAGACTTTAATTTATACCATTCAATGTATGTGGTGTTCCGGTAATTTAAATTTTAATTAAAATAAAGTTAAACCATAAATGTAACTAGTGTTAAAATGTCTACTGATACATTCTACTCACACATGTAGAAGCTCTAAGCTTTTGACAATCAAGACTAAATTTGGTACCATATAAGCTGACGTGACTCTAAAACATTGACTTGACATGTATTTATCAACGGTAGTGAAATGGTGGCTTGAATATGAAGCCAGTAATTTTATTTTGCATTTTTTGGATCAGGAAGAAAGAAATTTAATGATAATAGATTAGAGAAAATGTACCTTTGAAAAATCATTCATATCAACTTAAAGAAAGAAAACCACCATATATATTGTGATCAGTTATTGAACATCGTCTTGTTGTTCTCATATTTATTGGCTTTTTTTTATTAAAATTTGTTAGAAAAAGAATTCATTTTGAAAATGTTGAACATGAAATGTTATAATCACTATTACAAAATGAGCTTTAGATGACAGTAGGTTATTAGAATTAATGACAGGTCTCTTAAACCTGTCATGTAAAAAAGGCTCTGGAGTGTAAAAAAATTGATGTTTGGCTAACATGACAAGTTTTACATTAACTGTCATAAATATATTACATAATATGATACCTATTCTTTTTCACTGTCATTAATTTTTTTTAATTACAAAATTGCCATTATATATACTCCCCTAAATAACCCTAACCCTTTTATTTCTCTCTAACTTGCGACGTCATCTCCCTCTCCCTTCATCCTCATCACCGACCATCTCCCTTTCCCTTCATCCTCGTCACCGACCATCGTCGTCGGCTATCGCCAATACCTCTCTCTCTCTGTCTCTCTCATCTCTCCCCCCCTCTCTCTCTCTTAGTTCACTCGCGCTTTTAGCCTGCTCTCTCTACAGGAAACTCTCTTTCTCTCTCTCTCTCAAATGTAATTCTACAGCCACTCAACCCGATGAGCTTAGCCCTGAGCTCCATCATGCTTAGCCCTGGGGTGAACCACTCTCAATCGGAGAGTCATTTGTCAAACTAGGTTACTAGCTTAGTTTCTAATTTTCTAGGGCTAAAGTTCAATCATGCTCCATGTATTTCACGGTGAATTTCACTCTGTATACATGTATGGTTTTGTGAATTTGTCTGTGTGTTTAGACCTTTGCATGTTTGAGTGGGAGTTTTGAATGATATATTAGT
The DNA here is from genome assembly GCA_003255025.1 of Datisca glomerata. Classification (NCBI taxonomy): domain Eukaryota; kingdom Viridiplantae; phylum Streptophyta; class Magnoliopsida; order Cucurbitales; family Datiscaceae; genus Datisca; species Datisca glomerata. The sequence goes on along the minus strand of QANY01004770.1, from coordinate 864,548 downwards.
TTTAATTAAGCTTGTTTGGTCATGAAGATTATGAATTTGAAATTCAGAAGAATACTTACACTGCCAAACTTGCTTTGAGAGGTTGAGTTAGCACATTGTGATTCTAATATGAATTTGTTTAATGTCTGTCACATTTAAGTTTTAAGTATGTATTTTTAATTAAAATATTTGCTTCATATTTGTCTAAATTCTAACGTTTTAAAGGATTTTCTCCTAAAATTACAGTTTGTTGGCTTTGTATTAGCAACAAAAGTTGATATCTGTGTTTTTAAATAGAGTACATCGGTTAATGTTGCTTATGCCCCCTTCATAGATGAGTGGTTTTTTAAATATTGAATCTCATAATCATTTTAAGTGATATAGATAAAGATTAAAACCACATTAGATGACTTTTTAATGAAATTGGTGGGATCATAATAACTTTATTCAAGCTTCTTTGCAGGACTCAAATATATCATGACTTTGGAGCCTCGCTATAAGTGGGCCGTGGTTTTAATGCAGTTTGAGCTGATGCTGATTTTATTACTCGTTCTATTATCAAGGTGAAGTTTTCTAAGGAACGAGATTTACTGGCAGGCGCAAATAAACTTGGACATGACTTGACAAAGGTGAGGAGTTTTCATTTTCCTTAATGGCTATTAATATGTCAAAATTAGTGTCTTTTCAAATATCAGTAGCGGGAGATTTAGTACTAAATTAGGTTAAGTGGTTATTTTGAAAAAAAACTGCAATTTGGATTATTCTTGCTTCATCGATGAAATTTATATGGCTTTATTTGATCATTTTTGGATTGTGCGGTCAACATCTTATCTCAAAATTACTTGTGGTTCATGCAATGTTATCTCCAGTTATATGTTTTTTTATTTGTATCCTAACTAATCTTAAAATTTGCAGTACTCACGGTTGCATTTCATAGGAACTTGGAGAAATAGGTATTGAAAGCGTTTTCAAAGCCTACCTAATGGATTCAAGTCTAGGAGTTCAAATATCAATAATCATGCTAGTTTTGTGAAGACTGCCATTGTACATTGTTGATATGGTACTCCACTCTACCTTATATCTTTTATATTTTCATTTAAAGGATTTTTGCCATAATTTCTACATATAGTCCAATTTCTTATGATTTTAATCTCAATGTCGCTCAAGTTCATTCCCTAGTTTTCTTACGATATTGTGTAATTTGATTGGTTATGATCCCTCCATTAGTAACTACTAACATGTGTTTAAATAAGGACAAAAAGGTTTATGTTTTAAAGTTATTGACTAAAATCTTCATTTAAATAGGGATAATAAGGTTTACTTTTATGTTTTGCTAATATATTTCAAGGACAGGCACTGAGTCATGTCTAGTATATGTGTATCCAAGAGGTCTAACGGATGCCTTGGTCTATACGAAGAATGAATAAAAAATCCAAAAATCTACATTACAAAAAATGGTTATCATAAAGCAAACAAAAAAACAAGTTGTTTTGTCTGCTTGGAGTTCAACCATTATTATTTTGGCAGGAAAACAGGGCCTCTTGGTAGCATTTGCATCTGTTATTGGAGGTGGATCCTTTTCTAGTTGTCGTTTTTCTATACTCAAAATTTTCTACATGTTTCATCTTCATATTTTCCTGATAATGATATTCCCCACTTCATATTGATAATGATTTTGCACTTAGGTTCATTTCATACCCCACTCTCGGTAAGTAATTGTTTTACTGAAAATAAGAAAAAAACTGCACTTTAGCACTTATCGTGTTTGAAATAACCAAATATAGACATTGTTTGATCTAAATTTCTAAATTTGGTAGTCTCCATTGATATCTTCTCATCAATTAATATCAGAACGTTTATGATGTGATTGTGCAATTTTGAAATATTTTTCATAATAGACTTGTTTGATCTTACGCTTTCATGTCTCCTGAACCAAGATTAATTTTCTTTAGGTGTGCTTTTGATGGGTTGAGCTATAGTGCTGCATTTTTAGGGTGAGTAATTGCAAATCAGGTAAATTATCATCAAGTTCCTTATTAAGATCGGTCTTGGTTCTATTCATTTTGAAGAATTTAATTTTAGTTTATGTAATGAGATTTTGATGAAATGGACATTTAAGTAATATTTGGATGATTTTTTTTCACTGTTGCACATTGTTGGTGAATTCTGTATTTTTGCATTTTAATGGCTCTTAAGAGTTCATAATTTCTACTATCAAAGGAAATTTATGCTATCAAGAACATGTAAGACTACCGGAGAGCTTATGTCCAAGAGCTTATATCTTCAACATGTTCTTGGACATAAGCTCTCCGGTAGTCTTACATTCATTGTTGCCCATTTTGTCAATGTCATCACTTTTCTTGTCCAATATTACCAAAAATGCAAACTCTTTGTCTTCAGTCAGCACAAGATTCCTATATGATTCACTTTTTTTCTTTTGCTCAAACTGGGAGAAAATGATATCTTGAAAAATCAGAAAAACAATATCTAGCTTTGTAAATTATATATTGTAAAAATATGATTCTTTTAAGTGTATGATAAATATAGATAAGTTAGCCAATATTCATACTGACATAAATAAGCGTGTGTAATTAAGAGATGCTCCAAGTACTTTGAAACATTACATCCAATTAAGTATTCAATAGCGTCAAATATAGTGAAATGGCCTCAAATTAAACCATAAAAAGTAGTGGCCCTCAACACATATCTTCAAATGTACGAAGCATCTTCAATATTACATTTACCAAGTAGTGGAATTATTTGCATGAGGATAGACTCTTCCGTGGATTGTTTTTTATTTAGGACCTTTACTAATTTTGTGATAAATGAACAATATTGATTATCGATTTTCCGGATATATATCATTTAGTGATAGAGTTGGAGCATCCTTAGTTTTTTTTGTTGGAACCAAAGGATTTTTTAACTCTTTTCCAAATGTGTGAGATTCCATCCTATGCATAAAAAGAATGGTTAGCACATAATACGTTTTATAAATTAAAAATATTGAAATATATAAAATAACGTACATGAAGAGGAAAACATTACATTTTGTTCAGATAATAGTTAAATGCAGGTACTGCAACACCTTTGTTTCATCTCTACAACTTTCTCTATTTAGAAATTGATATCTATGTCACTTATAATTGTAGTTGATAGGCTTAGTTCTTCTGTTAAATTATTCAAAACATAAATATTAGTCATTATCATTACATGGTAAATGTAAATTGAGATTCTTATATTGTAGATATCCCTCCATAAATGCTAGATTTTACATTATTGATAACAATAATAACATCATCTTCCATTTTATCTTCCCGTAGTTGGCCTTCATTTTTTGCTAAATCTCCCCAAAATGCCAATTTCATTGTCTATGATCTGTATATTAGCATAAATATATGATTAAGTAATATTCACATTAGTTAATCATTTCAACGGGCATATATATACCTATCGTTTAGGAAAATGATTTCCTACTTTTTTGTGTTGCATTCACCAATCCTTTTATTCTTCATAGTTTGTAAAGGTCTCACACTCACTACAATGTCCATGATATCTGTGAGAAATAGAAGCATATATGGCGTAGAGCTTCTGTTTTTTTTTGCAACATCTATGCATTTGTGAAGTATTACTATCTATATGAAAGGTAAATGTGTGGTGTGAAGGACTTACCGAACACGTTTTTAGCCTCAAAATTATAGCTTAGTAAATTGATAGTAATTTTTTCTTGAACTTGTTGAATGTCACTAATCGGTGAGAATGATATATCTCAATCTCTTCGTGTATATTGAGATATCTTCCATTAACAAGTTTGACTATACCATTTTTACAAATGTATGTATTTCTCTTTTGTATCACTTGGTTGAATTTCTCAATTGTTTCGTTGAACAAAACAGCTTGTATTTTTGGTCCCTACAAAGAAAATTGTTCAAAGTTGTAGAGATTTATAAGTTGATATGAAGTAGAATGAAAAATATTATCACATACCTCCTCATCAATTAAGATTATTTTCATAACGTGCACTGGACCTTTACTGTTGTTGTATGTCTCAATTGAACTTTTATAAAGACAGACACCTTTATAGCCCATTTTTTATACATTTCAAGCTGCCGTATTTGAACGCGTGTCATTTTCTAAAAATTACAAGTGGAAATCTCAAAGGTGGGGAAAGGTTTGAGAACTTGGTAAGTAGTATTTTAAAATCTCGACAATTAATTGGTTCATGGTAGCTTTGTTGCTCTCCAATATAAGATATATATGGGATTGGAAGAGACTGTTGTTGTTCTAGTGGATTTTTATTTTTATTATTATCATTTATGTTATAATTGTATTTATTTAGTGCTATGATTGATTTTGATGATTGGTAACTGAAATGTGAGAACTGTTTTCACCCAAATCAAATTTATAGGCCGAGTAGGGGTTCTGGGTAATGTATGAGATCATTTGTAATTTCTTTAAACTAATTCTTTTGAGTTCATGCCTCTGCAGTACACCACCCAGCGCGTGCAAGTGAATGATTTCATTTTGGTATCCATCTCATTATTCATTTGCAATTTTTGTTTTGGTGTTCAGTTGCATTTGGTATTGTTTGAGTGTGATGAGGTGCAATTTTATCTGTAAACTGTTGCCACTGTAATTACAATTCGTGCATGCAATTTTTAACTCTCTTTTTCAAATATTTAAGATTGTTGTCATTTATGTTATAATTGTATTATTTATTTAGTGCTATAACTAATTTTGATGACGATGAACGTGAGAACTGTTTTTTTAGTAGTGATTTTTGGTATTTTATGAGAAACATTTGTAATTATAGTAATTTTTTGGTATTTTATGAGAAACATCTGTAATTTGTTTAAACTATTTTTTTGAGTTCATGTCTCTATCACTACATCACCTAGTACGTGTAATTGAATGCTTTCATTTTAGTATTCACCTCATTATTTAACTATTACTTTCCTCACTGTTTTGTATGTTATTATTCATGATATAATTGTTTTAGCCTATTTTAAAATTTGTATTTTATCTTATATAGTAGTATTATGAAATTCCAATATTCTTGAATATGTTATTGCAATTGTATTTTCTTAAAAAAAATTTAAATACAATCAGATTATTCATTACCATTGTATTTTGGAACTGTTTTGTATTTAATTATGTTGCGCTAATTCTGAATGATTATAATCTAGTTAAATACAAAAACTTTTTATTTAATGGAAATGGTGAGCTAAACTGGTAGTAATTACTATTAATCACTACTACTTTTAAAAGTTGTAACGTGATTTTTAGAATTTAATTAATTTAATTATACAAATGTATTTAAAAATGTTTCTCCCTCAAGCCCCATTTAAAAGTGTTTATTACAATTGTCTTAAATACAACCGAATTATTCATTACACTTATATATTTGAACTGTTGTATATTTGAATAGTACAGAGTTAATTCTGGATGCTTATAATCTCATTAATAACTTTGTTCTAATGAAAATGGTGAGCTAAGCTTATAATAACTACTATTAATCACTATTACTTTTAAAATGATATTAAAAGTTGATGGTTAAGGGTTGAAGTTTACGATCAAAGTTGTAGGATGATTAAGGGTTGAAGTTTAAAATCAAAGTTGTAGGATGATTTTAGAATTATATTAATTTAGTTGGACAAATGTTTTTTCTTTCTAAATCTCATGTAGAAGTTGATATCAGATGGAAAATGGACGGATGTGTCTTTTTTATCGTGGTAAAAGTTGAGAAGCTTATAAAGAAGATTTCAAAGATTAAGGGTGTTTTTAAATGGGGATGGGTTCCTCTGCGGTTGTTGTAATTGCAGAGGAGAAGTTTGATTCTAGCCGTCCAAAGAGATATGGACGGTTGGGATCAAATGTTAAAAAAGTAATTTTTTTCCTCAAATAATATTTCTTATGATCTAAATCGTTCGGCTATGATTGGACGATTCTAGATCATGAAGTTGTCTTAAAGAGATATGGACGGTTGTGATCAAATGTTAAAAAAATAATTTTTTTTCTAAAATAATATTTTATATGATCTGAATCGTTCAGAACAGATCGAACAATTTCATAAAATTATTTTGTTGTTTGTCGTTGATAATCAACTCCAGACAAACTCAATCCCTTTTATTGAATAAGTGAAAGTTTATAGGTGTTATTAATTAGCCCAAAAATAAAGCACTCCTTGAAATAAGCGCGTATTTATCACGCATATAATGTGTTCAATGTATTAATCGTGTATTAAATTTTTAATCTGAAAATTACATGTATTTATCACGCGTAGAAAACGCGTACTTAGACCGTAAAATCTGTCTGAACCGACCGTTGAAGTTCGATCTGGTCGGTTCAGATGTTTTACAATGTTTTGGTCGGTTCGATCCTCTAATATAGATGATCGTAATTTTTTATTTAATCTTTTTTTTTTTTTTAAATCTGACCTGATCGACCGTTGAACACCAATAATTATTAATTAACCCAAAAATAAAAGCGGTACACCATCTTTGACTCAGAAGCTAGAATAGGGCGGCTTCCCGCAAATAATATCGCAATTCCCTTTGCAACCCCCGCCAATAAGATTCAGAACCCTCCGATTCCATCTCGAGATCCATCTGTCCTTCCCTACCGATCAAGAAATTCCCCATCAATTAATCTTTATACTAAGCTAAGCTGCAGCTTCAATTCTCAGATAGAGAAACACATCCACAAGCGTACGTTAGAGACAGAGAGAGATGGTGACTGACATACTTCTACAGGTAGGCTTGATTCTTATTACGGTATTCATGTTCCTCGCTATGCACGACATTCCACAGAAAGCGTTTTCCAAGCTTCGATTTCGCGGCCGAGCCGGTGTCCAAGCCAAGCGCCACTTCGTTCAAGGAGCTCAGCTCCTAGCTCAAGCCAAATCAGCCAAGTCTCGCTCCGCTACCAGCTCCCTTGCCAAGGAAGCCATTGTCCACGCCGACAAAGCCATCTCACTCGATCCCAAGGACGCCGCTGCTCACATCCTCAAAGCTTTGGTTCTCGAGCTCCAAGGCTTCAAGACCTCTGCTCTTGAATCGCTCGACACGGCTCTATCTCCACTCGCCGCCAAGTCGCTCAGCGACGTAGAACGAGGCGATGCGTTATTCAAGCGGGCCGAGCTGAAGATGGCCATGAATCGTCGTGACCGCGTTGACTCGGCCTTGGCAGATTTGAGTCAGGCGGTGATTCTTAATCGTGAGAATGCGAAGACATATTGTTTGTTGGGAGAGTGTTACGAGGTTAAGAAACTGAGAGCAGAGGCTATGAAGTCCTATGAGGAAGCTCTGAGAGTCAATCCCCGATTGGCCATAGCTCGGGAGGCACTGGACCGGTTAGCCTCATAATTTTGCCTGCCCTCTGTGTTATAAATTTCTGTGGCTTGTTCTGACTTTCTACGGAAACAAAATTACTATTATGATCAAAACAGTTTGAGGGGCTACAAGTTTATAAGAGTTGTGGCTATTTTTGATAGGGCTGGTATACTTTCTTTTACCTCTCTGTAGTTATAGAACAGAGAAAAACCTCCAATCAAATTAAGGTGCTTCTGGGGCTTCTTTTGGATCTCCGGAAGGAGGATTTTACATCCATCGTTGTAATTTGGTTGGGGGGGGGGGGGGGGNNGGGGGTATGAACCAGGACAGAGTTCTTATACTACAACATTCAATATACTCTTCTTTCTGCCTCATTCAATATACTCTCTCTCATTCCCTCTCTCACTTAAATCCAGGCATATCTTACATTTCTCATTTCTGTTGTACATAGCAAGTGCTTCCATGTTTTGCAGAATACGAGCAATGGCTTGGGTTTTATGTTTTGCAGCAACTTGTAAAATTCAGGTAAGCTTAGAAGGATTTGAGGGGTTAAACAGTTCACCCATTTTTCATTCTTATATGGTTAGGGGAATAACTATTCATTTCTTTATTTTGAAAATTTGAACTCTCTTGACGTTCTCTTTGGTTTTCTGTTGCATTGGCTATCTTTGTCCTTAAAACACATTGCTACAAGTAATAATCGGCCCCAGATTGATTACTTTGAAGTAAATATCAATCCATATATTTAGTAGACCTTTTTTTCTGACCTGCTTAAGTTTTTCGGTTGAAACTCAACCGGTTGTTTTGACATTCAAATTCCAAGTACTGAAATTTAGTGAGAATGTGGATGTGCATGCACCTTAAGCCTTTTTCCATGTAGTATTTGTTGAAGGGTTCATCCTACTATGCCGGCAGTTGGTTAAGTCCTCAACACCCATATATTAGAGTTTGTGGATTCGAGTCATATTCTCTTATTTTTCTTAAAATTTGTAATGTAATTTTGAAAAAAAAATCCTATCATGCCGGTGTCTTCTTCCAGTCATGGCATGGGCGGGTTTGTTGATTCGAAACGCATTAATTAAACTCAACACATTTGTTGAACCTTATTATTAAAAAAGAGATATCTTTTGACATGAAATAGGAATAAGCATGGATATTACTTGTATTTATAATTGGGTCTGAAGTTGGAACTGCCGTCAGGTTCAGGTTTGTCTGTCGTTGGTCTTTGACAGCAGACATGAGAATTTGGCTTGGACTGTCCGATTAGATCTCGACAGTCTAGATCGATTAGATCTCGACAGTCTAGATCATGTCAAACGGTCAAGGGAAAAAAGGTAAAATTAATTTTGATTATTTTTTTTTAATTTTGGACATTTATTCTGAGCCGAGAGGATCCAAATCCTCGTTTTCATGCTCACTTGGCTTTATTATGTTTTAACTTCATGATTTTGAGCAGAAACTTGGAAAAGAACTGTCTGTTTAGACTGTCATCCCAAGTAAGCAAAATGGGTGGGCATGAGGGTATTTTACACAACTAATATGAATTTTAAAAAAAATTGAGTTTCAAACTTATTTCTAAAATTAATGTAGTTTTGGACTGGTAGCAAATTATCTTTGCAAAGGCGAATTCCATTAGACAAAATCGTCACTTGAAAAGATGATGATACCCATGCTAGAACAAATCGTCTTTGCAAAAACGATTTCTAGGTATAAATCATCTTTTTAATAAGGGACTTTGAAGAGTGATTCTCATCACCATCTATTTGAGAAATCTTTCAACACAATGAAGTCATGTTCATGTAAATTCTTCCAAATTCGTATAAAAGAGAAACTCGGTAGCCTGGAGTAAATGGGCTATGAATTTACTTCTCTTTCGCGGAATCCATCGAATTCGAGATGATGACCAAATAGGCCTTTGAGTTTGACTTGAATAAGCTCCGTATGACTAAGTTTTTCTTTCCCCAAATTTGTTTAACAAAAAAATCCAAGTCATGAAGAAGTTTGGTTACATGGGGAAGATGAATTTGCAGCTATGAAATCTTTGATTTTTGTTGAGAAGCTTTCGTCTGTTGCATTAGAAGGAAGGCTTTTAAGCCTGCGCTTAAGTTTTGTGACTGGTCGCAAGTCGCCGAGTTGCAACGTGGTTAGTTTGGAGAGTGAGATTTATGTAGTAAGGTAAATGGGTTTCCATATTCTGAGGTGGGTTTTCTTCCTTGACTGCATATAATACAGAGGAAGTGAGTTTTGAAGTAGATTGAGAGGAAGGGGGGGACCAATTGTGCATCTTCTTATCTCTGATTCTCAATCGCTTACTTTTGATTCCCGCTGCTATAATTTCTCTCCATGGATTTTTGTTAAAAGCATGGTGAGCATAGACAATTTCTCTTAAACATTAGTCGTCTGCGCAAAAATTAATTTTCACTTTAAGTAGAAGTCCCTTTTTGCAAAGACGAGTTCACCTTAGAACATACCTACTCCATATTCCTAGAAATCGATTTTTAGCCGATGTTTCATATTGTAGATTAATTTTTGAATTAATTTCAAAATTATCATATTTTTTAGATTTTTTTAAAATATACCTTAATATGAGAAAAAATCCCGGACAGGACAATGAGTCTGATTCACCACAAGAAGATTTTATATAGCCTAAAACATAGACTTTCAAGTCTACTATGACTATTCATTTAATTCAAGTCCTCCGATTAATAAATGCTGTATTTATATTTTTTGTTAGCCACATTTTTTATGTTTTTGTGTAGACCGAGATAGTCAAAAGACCTTTGGTCGTTAAATATATATTGATTTCGTTTAGCTCAACTGATAAGTTATAATTTATGGCTTGCTATCTTTATTAAAAATATTGTGCTTTTACACACATATATCAACTAGAACTGATTTTCAGAACCGAAAAAAGAAGAATAAACAATAAAAGAAGGAATAAGAACACCAGGAATTATACTGGTTCAGTCTATCAATATGATAGACTTACATCTAGTTTGTAGAGTATTGCCAATCCACTATATGATCTTAAAGATATAGTATATAAAGTTATAGAGAAATAGATTTAGACCGAAAGAAATCAAAAGGAAATACAGAGAAGATAAAACTCAGACAAGAAAATACTCTTTCATTGTATCTTCTTAGCCGCCACGCAGTCTCCTTCTCTACCCTTTCTTCACAAGGTTTTTCCCTCTCTCCCACAATCTTTCAATTTCTCTCACATATAACTAACTCAGTCATTACCATTCTGATATTACCTCCATATCATGCACGCACACGCATTGCTAAAGTAAAACTCCAAGTGGCAGCATAAGATTGACCCAAGACACTTTTCCACCGCCAATACAAATGAGCTTTAATAATCAACTTATCCAACCTTGCAGCTACATTCTCACTATGAGTATTTATAGTTGGACCATTGAATTTGATACACATCATAAATTCTCCACCTTGTATCAAGCTTAAGAGTGTCTTCTAAACATATAGCAGCTTTGACAGTATACTATAACATCAATTAGTGAACAAGGGAAATGATATTCAACAAGTTTAAACATTTCCTAAACTTGTTGGATGGCACTGCCTTGGTTATCATATATGTAGGATTTTCTTCAATATGAATCTTGTCCATAGATACCCTTCCTGAAGAAATAATATCTCTAATAAAATGAAGCGTGGCATCTGTGTTTAGTCCTTTTATTATACATCTGATTCTTTGATAAATGTATAGTAATTTGATTGTCACAATATATTGTAACCTTGTCCTGTATAACTCTTGGCTCACTAATGAGACCTTGAAGCCACAATGCCTCTTTGACAGCTTCTGTGACATCAATGTACTCAGCCTCAATTGTGGATAGAGCCACAACAGATTGTAAGGTGGTTTTTTAGCTAACTGTACAACCATACAAGATAAACACATAACATGTTAGGGACCTCCTCTTATCAAGATCACCTGCAAAATCAGAATTCACATATCCTACTAGAGGTTGTGAAATGTCCTATGCTCTTTGGTACTCCAAACCAAAACCAATTGTTCCCTTAAGGTAGCTTAATACCCATTTCACTACTTCCCAATAAGTTTTTCCTGGTTTAGACATAAACCTGCTAACAAAAGTTTTTCCTGGTTTAGTCTGTTCATTCTGTTCATTTATTCTTTGTAGATTCTTAAAGTTGAGTGCACCAACTATATCTTCAAGAGACAATGTCTAAATGCCATGTTTTAAGATATCCACAAAGTTTTCATATGATTTTGGAAGGGAATGCAACAATACCATCATCATAGTTGACTTGAATATTTTCAAGGTTCAGACACAGTTTATTAAACTCATTTATGTGATCTTGGAGATTTTTCCATTCTTGCATCTTATAAGTGAAAAATTTAGCCTTAAGATACAACCTACTGAACAGGGTCTTGGTCATGTTCAAGCTTTTCAGTTTTAGCCACACTTCAACTATTGTTTTCATCTTAGCTATCTGCTTAAGTACTTTATCACTTAGACTGAGAATCAAGGTAGTATAACTTATCTTCATAATATCCTTATTCTTTTCTTTACTGTAAGTGTTTGGCATCTTACATTCACCTCCAAGAGCTGCATCGAGTCCCAGGTTACCTAATAAGGCTAGCATTTTCATTTTCCAAATGCCAAAGTCATTGGTTCCATCAAACTTTTATATTTCATGCTTAGCAGATGAGGATGCCATATCAGAACTTTAATCGAATACTGAATGAATTGATATATTCTCTGAAGGAAAAACAAAACATAAATTTGTAGAATACTTCTCACAACAATGCTCTGATACCACTTTGTTGTGCTTTTACACACATATATATCAATTAGAACTTATTTTCAGAATCAAAGAAAGAAGAAGAAGAAATAAAAGAAGGAACAAGAAGAACACCAGGAATTATACTGGTCCAGTCTTTCAATATGATAGACTTACATCCAATTTGCAGAGTACTGCCGATCCACTATATGATCTTAAAGATACAGTATACAGAGTTACACAGAATTAGATTCAGACAAAAAGAAATCAAAGGGAAATATAGAGAAGGTAAAACTCAGACAAGAAAATACTCTTTCATTATATTTTCTTAGCAGCCACGCAGTCTCCTTCTCTACCCCTTCTTCATAAAAGTTTTCCCCCTCTCCCACAATCTCTCTATTTCTCTCACATGTAACTAACTTAATCATTACTATTCTGTTATTACCTCAATATCATGCACGCACACACACTGCCAAAGTAAAACTCAAGGTGGCAGCATGAGATTGACATAAGACACTTTTTCACAGCCAATACAAATGAGCTTTAATAACCAATTTATCCAACCTGACTGTTACATTCTCAATATGAGTATTTACAGCTGGACCACTGAAGTTGATACACATCACAAAAACTATACAAACAAACATATATTCTTCAAGACAAATATATGAAATGAGAAGGAAATCATGCTGCTTTGAACGAGAGTGTAGGCACTAATGCTATCATTGATTCTTTCAGCGATACTTTTTCCGAGGTCAGGAGTTTAGGTCATAGGTAACGGGTCGGGTGGAGACGGTCTGTGGAGTCAGGTCAGAGGCACGAGTTGGGACGGGTTCAAGTGGGACACAGGTTGGGACAGGTCATAGGTCAAGGATTCAACTCGGAACAAGGTCAGGTCGGGAACAAAGGCCGGGGAGTTTTGGCCGGAGACATAGGCCGGGGTGCCTGGGTCAAGGGAACGAGTAGAGGAGTAAGGTCGGGGTCACATGTCGGAGAGTCGAGTCAGTTAGGGTTGGGGAGCCGGGTTCAGGTGGGACACGGATCCGAGTAGGGTTAAGTCTGGTCAGGGACACAAGGTCAGGGAGTTCGGGTCGGGGACACGAGGTCAATAGTTCGAGATGGGGACATGACTCCCCGACCCCGACCGAGACCCTAAGCCCGCCCTAACTTCGACCCCGACCACGACATTGACATCGACTCTGGCCCTAACCTTTAGGTTGGGGAGTCGGAGTCAGGGAGACGGGGTCGAGTGGGACACGGGTCGGGACGAGTTAGAATGAATCTTGTTTAGATTAACGATTTGAAAAAAAAAATATGGATACTAAAGAAATGAGCTAAATGCAAGTTATATCATTAAGAGAGATATTAAAGTAATTTCAATTAAAATAATTTAATTATTCAGTTATTTATCAAATATCAATTTAAAATAAGTTATAACTTAAAGTTAATTATAATAAGTTCAATCAAACATGTTTTAATTTATAAATTAAAGTTAAATTTAAATAAATATAACTTAAAAATTTAAGCTATAAATTTAAGTAAAATCAGACAGATCTATTATGTAGTTGATCAACAATATAACCGGATGCAGATTCATGGCTTCAAGTCAGGCGTTTTAAACAATTTGACGGTTTGATTGAAAAATTTCACCTAAATGGACAAAACTGGTTAAAAATCAGAATAAACGTGGAGTATCAAAAGACTTTTCATCCTCACATTCACTGTAAGATAATTTTGTTAGAAGATTGTGTAGATAGAAAATGTATGGAAAGACTATTGAAACAAAGCGAAGAATATGATGATGAAATAGAGAAAATTAGATTTTGGATATTAGCGGGGAATCTTAGAGAAATTACGGAGGGTTTAATTTCTACTGTTTAGAGTCATTGGAAAATGAAGAGGAAAATAGTATAGAAATTACTTATACTATTATAAGACTTTTGATTCAAGTGAAAGATCTTCGGATTTTATAACAACACATTCTATGGTTATTAAAATAGATCTGTTTCTTTTGTTTGTCAGTGCAACGGTCATTTCTAATGTCCGGAATTGAATTTTCCACCTGAATTTAGACAACTAAGATCTAGTATGACCGGTTGAAATTAAATTTTCCTTAACTTTTCAGTTGACACGATTTGAAATGTCTGAATCTGATGAGACGGTGTAGAGGGTGAACTTGTCCTCCTACAATCCGAATCCTTCAAAACATAGCCTAACGCGTGCATACAAAATAAAAATTCATCTTGATCAATCTGACCCAGATGAGAGAAGAAGTCCACAAGACTGGGGGTTGACTACGTGCTCTACAAGGTCAGTGTTTGCAATTTCTTTAGCAACATTGATTGGAATTGTTCCGTGCTTTGCAAGGATGTTATCTTCAACAGCAACAGCCAAGAAGCTACTTAATAATATTTAATAATGATCAAGCTCTCATCTCCTCTTTGTTTTTAGTCAACCTAAAATTTAAATCTGAAAGAAATCGAGAGCTACGAAGAAACAATCACAGAAGACCGAGTCAATCATACAAAATATTGACCAAATATCAGTTGGAAGTGTGTTCAGTAAGTTCTACATTATTAACTACTGAAACCAGCTTTTATAGAAGGAGGATTCTTAATCCTTGTGAAGGCAGAAGTTGTCCTCATTTTAATACTCTTAAAAATCAATACGTTGAACCTTAGAAAAAGGTAGTAAAAGAGGGCGCAACTTTGAAGAGGAAAAAGGGTTAAAGCAAATGGGATTGAAGATGGAAAAGATCAACAAAGCTGTGAATGTCAATGTCCTGCTGGGAATGTTTGCAACTGCAATTTTACTTCGCTCATGCTTCCTTTGGTTTCTCATGGAATTGGGGCAAGAGAATAGAGGCCATTGTGGAATGATTTTCGGTGAGTTAAATCGTCTCTTTTCTTAATCATATTAAAACTTTCTTAATATTTGATCCTGAAGTTTCGATATTTTTACTTTGGTTCTTAAACTTGTAAATCATTAATAAATAACACCATCCGTCAACATTAATGAAGGATAATGATTTTTACATTTAGGGACCACTAGGGATAAAATTGACACAATTTGAGAGCAACCACCAAATTTTATTTTACCCCAACTATAATGGATACGATTGTCTGTTATTGTAGCCCAACGGTAAATACGACAGTTTTGACACCATTGAACCATCCTATCAAATGTGGACCGTCCAGATCATACCAAACTATCAAGATAAAAAAGATTCACTTTCTATATGTTTTAACATTTAATCCGAGCCGTCTACATCTATTTAGATGGCTCGGAATAACTACTCTTCTAAAGTTGCTTAGCAACTGCAAAAGATCCTAATCCAACGATAATAACTTCTAAATATGCTTTAATAACACAGTGAGATGAAGCAAGCAGCCAAGCATAAAAAAAGGAATGGTAAAAACTTGAATAATTTATTTCTATCTCTTTATTAATTATATTTACTGACTACGGTTAATGAAAAATGCAGATCAACTATATTGCGATATGGCAAGAAAGATTAGAGATGGCTCCATCACATTGGCTGTAAAATTTGTGCATTTCTTTATTTCAAGGTGTTTACAGTTCAGATATCTGCACGCTCTGCAGCATGCTTCTAATTCCATAATGTCTATGCTTTTTTGGGTAGCATTTACTCGGTCGGTTTCTTCTATGTCTGATTCCTCCTTGTAATAATTATTGTTGATGTAAGTGATAATTTTTTTAAAAGTAATCTTAAGTGTCAGAATGTTTATGATACAAACTTCTGCTTCAATGGAATGTACATGATCGAACAAATGCTAAACGGCCAAAGCATGAAAAAGAGGTGAGAATTTTTGCAATTAAGGAAGATTTCCTTGTTTTTTACAACTTACAAATTATGAGGAGCGAAAAATATTAAATCTAAACAAATCATTTAGTTTATTAGAAATTTAAATAGATGAATATGTGTTTTAATTGCCATCTAACAAATTAAATCTAAACAAATCATTCCATTTACTTAGAACCAAATACATAAATGTCACTCTTTTAATGGAACAAAATCACTAAGTTCAAATCAGTCGCACATTCAAACCCTTCACCTCTTTATATTTTAAATGTCCCAATACTCTTACCAAATTCTACACACTTCTTAATTTTAATTATCCATCGAATTTAATACAAGCATCTCTCTCTTCCCCCCTCATATTTCTTCTATAAAACTCCATTATTGCTTTCTGCCATTAAAATACATATGTGCAATGAAGAAATTCAAATAATAAAGTCCCTTTTGAACAAATTCCCATCCCAAATATCTCTCCAAGACCTTCACAATAATCACCATTATGACAACCAATCTTCTCCCCTTCATCATCATCACAACCATCTTCAGGCCTCCCATTTCGATCCCACCTCTTCTCAAGACGACTTCTTCGACCAAATGCTCTCTATCATCCCTTCATCTTCTGGCTCTGACCTCAAATGTTCTTGGAAACCTTAATTCCTCAAATCATGCTAACTCAGTAGCAGCTAGCAACGTTATTAGTGGGAGCAACAAACAAAAAGACATTTCAGATGAAACGACTCATTGAGAGTTTTAAGGAAAAAGGGAAACCAATGTGAAAAAAAAACTAGGCAGAAAAAAGTAAAAAAAACACATGAGTAAAAATGAGTTTTAAAGAAGAATAGAAAACAAAGTTGCCAAAGGAATTTATTTTTTAAAAAGTAGAAAACTTTTTTTCAATGGTTTCCCAAACAAGGACTAAAATTAAAATAAAACCAAATCAATCAATCAATATATATATATATATATATATATATATATATAGACCAAGAATTTGAATATCAAAATGCTACTGTCAAAAACCAATTAGTAAAATTAATGGAGCAGTCATGAACTATTTGCTAATGGGAAAATGGAGGAAAGAAGAATCTCAACAAAAAGTTGAAAATTGTTCCAATACATATATAACCTATTAAAAGAGTTTTGGGCATTATTAGCATGAGTACAGTAAGGAATTACGTAAAAAATAAGAGCTTTGGAGACCATTAAGCCTTGACAAAAACGAAGAAGGCTGAGCTAGCTAAAGTAGTGCATTTGTATGTGAAAGTTTTTTTTATGTATTATCGATATATATAAAGGTTAGTCATAGTAGATCATAAGTTTCAATAGTAACTACAATAGATTACATTAGAAATTTGATTAGGATTAATAATGCTCTTGCTATTTATTTCAATTACAAAAATAAATTCTTTAAAATGGAATAGAGGAATTTGATTAGATTTGTACCACTTAGTTAGATGGTAGCTAAAAGGTTGAATAGAGAAATTATTGGATATGAATGATGGATCGTAGTGTATTCTTTCTAGTTTATTCAAGTTAAATTAAGAATTTAGTTATGATAAAAATTTACTTTTTGTTGACGGTAAAATTTCAGACGTGAGACTACGTCAGCGATACTTTAGTTTACTCTCAACACCTATAAGTAGTAAGATAAAGCAAGAGATCAAGGAGAGATGGACATTTCCTTTTACTCATGTGTCAGTAAAAATGTAGAAGCGAGAAAGTAGAGAGTAGAATGAGTGTTTGTTGTGTACCTCTTGGGGTGCAACTATGTACCGTTGTATTTATATGGTGAAGTCGGATGTTAAACATAGGTTGGCTTGTGAGAGGGATGTTACCTTGGACTAACTCCTAGCCTTAGACTCTTCTCATTGGCTTGGCAGGGGTACGAGATAACAAGAATTAATGTGAGGTGTTAGGGCAACATGTCCTTATGTATGACAATGTAACTTGTCAGCTCTTATTCGACTGACCATATTTAGTGCTCGTGATGACACCTATACCTAGTCAGGTTCATTAACTCATCGAGTTATTTGTACGGTCGTCCTTGCCTTTTTCTCTAATTGGTTGAGTTGCAGTTAATGACTATGATGATTTTCTACCCTCCTCTACATGCCTAGTCCTTGCCTCAACCTAGGAATTGTGTTTAAATTCAGGCCACTTTCCCACCCAAGAATTTCCCTTCTAATTGAGTATCCTTTTGGACTTAGTTAAAGTATAGAGTTTACTTAGTCTTCAGCACTTGTTCTCAAACTCGTCAAGAATGGTTTTTTTCTCTTTGTCAAAGTACTTGGCCCATTGCCACGGGGATTAAACTCGCTCTAAATTCCCTGCGAGGTCGAGTCAAGCCCCATTTTTTGTGACACCATTGTCAATTTCCTCATATGCCGAGGTGAGATTTGACTTGAACCTTTTCTATGTGTTATGATGAATATAAATCTCGAGGTGATTTGTCCCTCCATGCATTGAGTGGGGGATGGCCGCGATGGGCTATCATTTCCAATAAATAGGACGCTTTAGCCTCATTCATTTCTTGAATTCTTCTTCTATCTCTCACGACCTTTCAAGTGAAGAATTTTACAGAAAGAAGAAAGGGAGAAGCTAGAATGTACAGAGAGAAAGAAAGGAGAAGACAGGAAGAAAAGGAAGGAAGAAAAGCAAATATGTCTACTTAACTCAAAGGCAACAGTAATCATAATAGTTATACAAAGCTAACAACCCATAAACAGCTAGTTAGAACTCAAAGATAAAAATACTCTTTGACTAACAACTAAATCTAAACCTATCACTTAATATCCCCCCTCAAACTTATCTGGGAATCAATGATAAGTTTGTTCCTTAAAAATTGATATTGAGAAAGAGGGAAAGATTTGGTGAATAAGTCTGCAAGTTGTAATGGAGAAGAGTTATACTTAACCTCTAAATCCTTTTTTATCACTTTTTCTCTAACAAAATGATAATCTATTTCTACATGGTTCTAGCATGAAGAATTGGGTTGGAAGCCAAGGATATTGCTGATGTATTGTCACAGTAAATCGTTGGAGCTTGAGATTGGAAAATGTGTAAGTCTTTGAGAATCTGCCAAATCCAGCTAAGCTTTGCAGCGATATTGGCTAAAGATTTGTATTCGGCCTCTGTAGAAGATCTTGCCACCGTTGCCTGCTTCTTGGAACTCCAAGAGATTGGGTTGGAACCAAGGAACACGACAAAGCCTGAAGTGGAGCGTCTGTCATTCGGATCTCCAGCCCAATCTGCATCACTAAAGTCCTGCAGATGAATTTCCAGGTTTAAAAAGAAGACCATGATGCAAAGTGCCACTAACATATCTTAGAATACATTTAACTGTAGTAAAATAGGCAACAGTAGGGGAATGCATGAATTGACAAACACGATTCACTGTAAAACTTATATCAGGCCGAGTGAAAGCTAAATACTGAAAAGAGTCAACGATGCTTCTATAAAGCGTGACATCAGCAAAAGGAGATTCGACATGACTATATAAAGGAAATTCTGTAGAGCAATGAGATGAACATGGTTTAACAGTACCCATGACAGCCTTATTAAGCAAGTCCTCTTTTTCCCCGTGTCCTCTTTTTGACATGACTATATATATCCCGTGTCTTCCTTTTGTCCTCTTAAATTGTTTAAAATTCACAAAATATACCCCGTGTCCTCTTTTTCCCCCCTTAAATTTTTTAACATTTGGTTAAGAATATGTATTTTGGCTATGGATATATATTTTTATTATGGATAATAATATATGCATTTTGGTTATGGACATGATTTATATTTTGGTTATGTATATGTATTTTACATTTCTTGTGTTTATGGGTTGGATATGAGAGATAGATAGGTTTTATCTTTACCGATAAAAAATAGACAGGTTTTATCTTTGAAAAACATATAGGTTTTATCGTAGTGTTATGATGCTTTGATGATATAGAACTTTTGGCAATAGCAAGCATATAACAATAGTGTTTTTAACCGCTAGTTATTTTATCCTAAATAAGAACTCAACAGGAACATAGTGGTTTTCAATAATCATAAAAGAATGTAGATGAAGCAATCCAGAAATTTTCATAAATAATTAGACTCACAATTAGAAATTAAGAAAATTTAAAAATTCAAAAATAGTGCTTAGAACGGTTCACTAAGCATTATGAATGCATGTGATCTAGATCCAGATCATTGATGTGGATAGATGATATCTTAGTGAATGTATTTTATATAATAAGATTATATATGACTGGACCAATGTGAATTAATATTCTTTATCAACGTGCTGTTTATCATAAAGATTTAATACACATCCATTCGACAATCATATGTAGATCTTTTAATTCACTCGTTAAGGTTTGTTTGGAAAACAGACTAGTGATTTTTATTTTGGAGATTCAGTGATGTGGATGGCTGGAAACATAATCTTACAAGATTCGGAATCCAAGCTTTCCTAACGGAACGTATACTAGTTCCCTTAACTGTTAATTTTGAAACTGAATGGTTATTGAGCTCAGATTTATAATAAGATTATAAATTAGCCATTCACTAGTGGATCAATGATACTTAAAGATTAAGAGATAATTAGAAGGGTAAAAATAGTATTTTTGACCAGTTCTAATTTACGAACCACTAATTGGAGGACATAACTACGTGAAATGATTATATCAGCGGACGACGTGAGAATACTATGTAAATACAACATGTTATCTCTAAGACTGCAATTCCATATTTATAGTGAACTAATAATAAAATTAATAAATAAGATTATTTAATTAAAAAGTTCAATTAATAATCTAATTTATTGAAGTTTATGGTCTCCAAGTCACATCTGTACTACGCAGTCTAGGGTGTGAATATTTCATGTCATGAAAAAAGAACTTACTTGCAAAGAAATTTTTATTCTGGAATAAGTACATAATTATAAGATGATTATGTATGATTAATTAATTAAGAATAATTAACTGAATTGTTTATATATATATATATAAAATTTTCAAAATTAATTAAAATTGTTATTAGACAATATTATTTCAATTATCTCAAAATATCTGATACGTCATTATCAAAAAAAATATACAGATATTATTCTGATGACCTAAGATAATAAGTTAGTTCAATCAATAAGTTGAATCACAGAATCAATTTATCAATCAAGAGTTGAGAGAACGGCACAATTCTCAATGAGTGATTTTTCTATGATTAAGAGTTAATTAAACCTCTAAAAGAATCATCATCATGTTCTTTTAGAGAATCGCTAACAAATTTGATCTTTTAATTTTTCCTTAGATCTTGTGTTATCCGTTTTGAGACGTAAGAATTTTTATAATTTATTTTTAATATTATTGTAATTATTCCGAAAGCGAGAAGACAAAGAACACACGAGACGAACGATGGAATTTACTATTCACGATGGGAATTTACTGTTCATGAAAATTATTGTTCACGACAGAAATTTACTGTTCATTCCAGAAAATATTGTTTCTACAGCAATGGTGACTGGCGATGATGGGGCGGCGATAGGAGAGTCATGTAGTCAGTGGCAACTGTTGTCACTTTTAAGAAAGTTTCGTACAAACCCTGATACGAGCCAACCCTATCACCATAGGGTTTGATGATAACATTTAATCTACCAATTATCTTTTTAAATTTTTAAATTAATGTAATTTTAAAATTAATTTTTAATTTTTAATTTTATGAAAATTAAAAGTTAATAGGTTGATTGAGTTTGGCCCAAGTTTGATCAAATCAAATAAAATATTTATTTGATTAAGTCAAAATCAACTATTTTAAAAGAATAATTATAGAAATTATTTTTAATTAAAAAAATATTTTTCTTAATTAAATAGAATTTTGTTCAAAGCTTAGAGATTATGAATATGGACATCAGGAGGAGAAGGTAATATTTGAGAAATATGTATTCTTGAAGTATGCTTTGTAATTTTATTTTTATATTTCAAGGGTTGTAATTTAGAAATACTCAATTATCACTCAGTACATTATTATTTCATTTAATTGTTAGATAAGTATTTTAATTGTTATATTTGATAACATGTCCATGCATTAGTCGATGACATGTCATACATGAAAATCCCACACAATTTTATTTAATCATGCATCTCATCTGTAGAAATGATCTATTAGGATTGTCTTAATATGTTTATATGTATTGTTTTATGAAATCAATTGTAACTGTTAGGTTTTCATTAGTTAAAATTTGGTAATCACACCATACTAAGGACTATGGTAACCTTTAGGATAACCGACTTTAGTGAAATAGTTTATTAAAGTTTGATGAATATACTTTATTAGTTAATCTAAGCTTGCCTAATTATGACTTAGGCGTTTTAGAAAGTTAAATGAACTTAGACCAAAGAGATCGACATAAATGATTATTAAATATTCAGAGGGTTAAGTAATTAGTTAAAATAAAAACACATAATCCTAAAATAGTGAGTGGGAGAAGGTTGACATGTCAATGCAACATACGGTCTCCATTATTAGTACAACATCGTGAGGTACAATGAGGGCCTTGAGTTGACTTTGTTTCATCCCCCTAAGGAAGGTTTCGAACTGTACTAATACCAACGTTGGACTTCTTAGGATGATAGGAGAAAGTGATGTAGTTTAGTTTTGATCAACGCTGAGGCGGCCTATTCTAAATCAAGTCATAATATCTGAAATAATTGGTTACACTCGCAATGTCACAATTAAACTTTCACGTGGATAATCGTCACTTGATCAAACAAGCGATACCTTGTTATTAAAAAGAAAATATGAGATATTTTAAGTTTTAATTAATAAGGATGATAATGTCTCATTGACAGTCCGAGGTTAATCTAACTGATCCTGAAGCAACATATTAATCATTAGGTTGTTTTATCGTGATTAGTAAATGTTAAATTTTATGTGTTTATTATGTTACATTCATACATCACGTTTACTTTTTGAATTATAGATATTTATCCATTATAATGAATCTTGTATGTTTTAAATTTCAGTTATCATTATTATGTATACCATGAGCAACCTTGTTATTGCATTACTCACTCTCGAGAAATTAAATGGTGATAATTTCGTAAGTTGAAAAATAAAATATGAACTTAATGCTAATTTGTGAAAATCATAAGTTCGTTCTTACTAAGGAATGTCCTGAGAAGCCCCCTACTAATGCCCTAAGAATGTTAGGGATAAATATGATGCTTGGATTATATCAAACAACAAGGCGAAGTGCTACATGCTTGTGAGCATGAATGATGTTCTGAGAACTAAGCATGAAAGCATGGAGACTGCCTATGAGATTATGGAATTTCCACAGGCGATGTTTGGGCAGCAGTCTGATCAAAGTCGGCATGAGGCCACTAAGAGCTATATGACAACTAAGATGAGAAAGGGTACTTCTGTGCGAGAACATGTTTTGAACATGATCAACATAATGTACGAAGCAAAAGTACACGGGGCGATCATTGATGAGTGGACTTAAGTTAGCATTACACTTGAGTCTCTCAAACCAGTTTTTTCTGAGTTTATAACCAACTATGTTATGAATAAGTTGCAATTTAATATGATCTAATTGTTGAATGAACTGCAGATTTTTTAGCCACTCAACCTGAGAATGACCAAAGAAGGCGAGGAGAACGTTGTCGAGCAAAAGTCTTCTTCCACTATTAAGAATAATAGAACAAGAAAGGAAAGAAAGCCAAGACATCACCAAAAGTCAAGAAGAACAAGAAAGACATCAAGCCCAAAGGAAATTGTTTCCACTGTGGATGGAAGGCCATTGGAAGAGAAACAGTAACAAGTATCTCTCCGCGCTGAAAAACAAAGGTAAATGTGATTTACTCGTACTTGAAGCTTGTTTAGTGGAATGTGATTTGTCATCCTGGATACTTGATTTAGGAACCACTAATCATGTATTTTCTTCTTTGCATATACTTGATTCGTCAAGAGAGCTAGCTGATGGCGAGGTTGTTTTGAGAGTTGGCAATGATGCGCTCCTGTCAGCTAAAGCATTAGGTACAATCCGTTTACTTTGAGAAATTTGATTTCTCTTTCATTTTTGCAAGAACAATTATTTAAAATTTCTTTTATTAAAAAAGAGTTTATTATTTCTAAGAATGGATTCCATATTTATCATGTAAAAATTATAAACGGACTATATATACTTAAATCGACTGAACGCATGTTAAATAATTCTCAATTATTTATAGTAGGAAAACATAAAATAACAAACGACAAAGGGTTTATCACGATGATGATAACACCTATATTTGGCATCTTATATTGGGGCATATTAATCTAGATAGGTTAAACAAGTTAACAAAGCATGATATTTTAAGAGGAATTAAATATTGGAACTCTTTCTATTTGTGAATCATGTCTAAATGGTAAAATGACTAAGAGACATTTCACAAGAAACTGTCAAAGAGCCAAAGAACCACTTGAGCTAGTATATAGGGATGTGTGTGGACCGATCAATGTACAAGCAAGAGGTGGGTGTGAGTAATTTGTCACTTTTATTGACGGTTACTCAAGATATGGTTATACTTACCTAATGCAAAAAAAAAAGTCTAAAACTTTCAGAAAGTTTAAAGACTCCAAAGCTGAAGCGGAAAAGTAATTAGGTAAACTATTGAAAACCCTTTCAATCTGATCGAGGCGGTGAATACATAGATTTAAAATTCAAGGAATATTTGCTGGAGTGTAGAATCTTATCCCAACTCACAGCACTTGGAACACCACAGAGAAATGGTGTTGTAATGAGGAGAAATCAAATCTTATTGGATATGGTTAGGTCGATGCTAAGTTATTCATCATTGTCACTTACATTTTGGGGATATGCACTACACACGGAAACATATCTTTTGAATGTAGTGCCCTATAAATATGTAAGCAAGACGCCTTTAGAGTTATAAAATGGCTCATAACCTAGTTTACATCACTTCCATATATGTGGGTGTCCAGCTCACGTTCTTTGACCCAAGACTAAAAAGATAGACTCAAGGTCTGAGGTATGCATATTCATAGGCTATACTCTAGAGACTAGAGGTTCATACTTTTTTAGTCACAATGATAAAATAAGTGTTTATGTAGACAAACGCAACATTCCTTGAGCATGATTATATGCAAAACTACAAACCTCGTAGCAAAGTAGTTCTCGAGGAATTAGCAGCTGATGAGATCACACCACTGATAAATGAAAAAACAGAGAAACCATAGTTCCTGCAAAGGAAACTCCGGTGCAATGTCGTTGTAGGAGGGTTGTCAGATAACCAGTTCGCTATGAAATAGAACCACATATCCTAGTGTCAGACACTGATAAGGAGGATCCATTATCTTATGAATAAGTAATGGATGATCTTGAAAAGGAGAAATGGCAAGAAGCCATGAACTAGGAAATGGAATCTATGCATTCCAATTCCGTCTGGAATCTTATAGATCCACCTGAAGATGTCAGGCACATTGGATGTAAATAAATTTTCAAGAAGAAAAGATATGCATATGGGAAAGTAGAGACTTTCAAGACACTGTTAGTAGCCAAGGACTATGAAGAGACATTTTTTCATGTGGCCATGCTGAAATCCATTCGCATATGTTTGTCCATAGCCGCTAGTTTTAACTATGAGATATGGAAAATGAACGTCAAGACATTTTTTCGAAATGAATCTCTTGAAAAAAGCATTTATATGATGCAATCGGAAGTGTTTGTACAAAATGGACAACATCAGAAAGTATGCAAGTTGATTAAATCCATTTATGGATTAAAGCAAGCATCTAGATCTTGAAATCTTACATTTGATGAGATTATAAAGTGTTATGGCTTCCAGAAAAATGTTGACAAATCTTGTGTTTATAAATACATCAAAGTTAAGATAATGGTTTTCTTAATTCTTTATGTTGTTGATATGCTATTCATTGAGAAATATGTAGAAACTCTGTCAAAAGTAAAGAAATTATTGCCTGAGAAATTTCAAAAGAAAATTTGTGAGAAATGAGCTATGTTCTGGGCATCCAAATCTGAAGCGATAGATTGAACAAGCCCTTGACTCTTTCTGAGGCATCTTATATTGATAAGGCGCTGGAGAGATTCTCTATGGAGAATTCTAAGAAATGTCAACTACCGACTAGACGTGGAATTGTAATCCCCACGGAAAAATGTCCTAAGACACCTCATGAGGAAGATGATATGAATAAGGTTCCCTATGCTTGAGTAGTTGAAAGTCTCATGTATGTCATGTTGTGTACGAGATCGGACATCTGTTATGCAGTGGGAATTGTCAGTCGTTGTTATAATTGAATTCAAGTTTGGAACATTGATTTGAAGTAAAGCATATTCTCAAGTATCTTAGAAGAACGAGAAACTATATGCTTGTTTATTTAGGTGGAAACTTGAACCCCACTAGATATAGTGATTCTGATTTTCAATCACACATAGAGAGTCGAAAGTTGACATCTAGATCAGTATTCACGCTAGGTGGAGGAGCTGTAGTTTAGAGAAGTATTAAACAATCCAGCATTGCAAATTCCACTATAGAAGTCGAATATATAGTTGCTTGTGAAGCTACAAAAGAAGCGGTATGACTCAGAAAGTTTTATACTGATCTGAAAGTTGTTTTAGATATGAACAAGTCATTGATCTTGTACTGTGATAATAGTGTGGCGGTAGCGAATTCTAAGGAACCAATGCATCATAGGAGGGGCAATCACATAGAGAGGAAATATCATATATATATATATATATAATTATCGAAATTAATAAATATGTAAATAATAATTATTTTTTTAATTATCGATAAATAAGACAAAATATCTAATTTACAAAATTAGATAATTAAATTATTATTAGATAATAATTTGGATCAACTAAATTTGTTATTTATGAAATAACAGATAATTCAGTTGATAGGAATAATCAAATATATTAATTTTGAACTAACAAATATCTAAATTTTTAACTATTAAAATAAATATTTAACACGCAGTAATTACCACGTGTTAATCACTGATTGGGTATCGGAGATTGGCATGGGCTACTGCAGTGCCACATGGCACTACAGTAGTAGGTGTGCAGCACTGTAGTACCACATATCAGCACTACACACTACAGTGTCATGTGGCATTGCAGTTGTGCACAATAGTAGTGGGCCCCACTGCTATTGGTAATATTATAATTAAATATTTTTTTAAATATCTTAAAATATATGATACGTTATTATCAAGAAAAATATACAGATATTATTCTGATGGCCTAAGATAGTGAATCAGTTCAATCAGTTGAATCACAAAATCAGTTCATCAATTAAGAGTTAAGAGACTAACACAATTCTCAAGGAGTGATTTTTCTACGATTAAGAGTTAATCAAATCTCTAGATGAATTATCATCACATTCTTTTAAAAAATCGTCTCACAAAAGTCATTCTTAGTAAAATCTCTAGATCTCAAATGTTGAGTATATCTAGAGACAGAAAAGTGTCTTCGTTATATTCTGCGCGCCCATACACGTCCTAGTGCATTGATGTTTGACTTGAAAGATCTTGGTGTGGATCTCGAAGTCTGCTGATCGTTCAAACAATTTTGTGGAAACGCAGAATCGATTGGTTTCACGAGGACGCTTGATTTAGACTACAAGAGTTATATGATTCCTACACTTGTATGTTGTTAATTTAATATATAAATATATAACGGATCATGACTGATTGAAAATAGTTTTCAATAAAAAAAAATTATTATCGTAGAGTTGTGTGATTTTGCCTTATTAAAATATTTAATTCTCATTAAAATTTAATTTTTCAAATAGCCACGCGCCACACGCTTCCGCCGCGCACGCGCCGCGATGACCAACAGGTGCATCTTCAGTACGCACTTCCTTTCACCTGGATTTTTGTGACTACTTTGCTTTGGCAATGTCATCAAGAATTTCAGGGCATGCAATATCCAGTCCCTGATGAAAATGTATATATCCACTAGTGTGTTTAGAACTAAGCAATGAAGGATTGACACTTTACTGTCAAACTCAAATTTCTCTAATAGGTTTCATGGTTCATGACAGTGCAGGAATGTGAGATGCTTTAAGACTCGATCATCGAAATCAAGTTTTGCAAGCAACTCTATTTCTTTGATAACATGTACTATCAAAAATATTATCGGTCTTCCCTTCTTCATATTTAAATGTGACAAGAGTTGTTGAATATGTCAGAATAGCCATCATGATTCTCTATTCCACCACAGTGATACTATTTTTCGTTCCCACCAAGGTCGATGTCCCTATCGAACATAGGCCATAGGTTCTTCGATATGTAATCAAAAGTTCCGACATGTAAGGACAATGCTTGATGTACCCAAATTAGTCAATGCTCATTCGAGATTCGACTGTTTGAAGCATCATTATATAGTTTAATAACCACGCTTAAAGCAAGTGATCAAACTTTGGATAAGATGAAATTTTTACCATTGACGACTCATACCTAGTGTGATGTCCCGACATGAACATATGTAAAGATGCACTTTTAACCATTGTTACAATTTCATGACATCCTAGTAATCACTTTGAGTTATGGTGAACCTAATCAATGAGGCAATACAAATTGTCAAAGAATATAGGAGCTAAAGTGACTTTTCATCATGTTGCCAATCTGGTTTCTATCACAAACATGTGACTATTCATCATCTTGAAAGGAAGCCATTTGACATTGGAACAAACATAAGTTCCATTTGAGCTAAGAAGCAACAAAAATAACTCAGACACATACAGTCACCACACACATCTTGTAAGAGTGATATTGAATTAACACATATGTATTCAACGCTCCTACTTTCCTACTCTGACAATGAAGTGATGTCTAAAAAATATATCATCATCGACAATTTTCTCTGCACCACGAATCAAACAAGTGCCTAGTGTGGGTGCCATATTTTGGCACCGATAACAGCTCCTCGTGACGGTAGTGGCACTGGTGTCACCAAACTGAGACTACAAAATGACGATTTTGATCAATTATACCCCGATCACATGCCATCATGACAAGTCATTTCTGTATTATATTTGTACACTGAATGAGTCGCGTTATGTTCCTACTAGGCTTGAAATTTTTTATGATTGCAACATGCTACAGATTTCAAACATAATAAGAACAATCATACACTCTGTGTCATACAATCATATTACATCCTTACAATATCTCAATGTTATCCTTGAGAATTTTCATGATTCCTGAGAATGATTTGTTGTTATATGAGCTTCAAAGCCACTTGGTTCCTTAGAGATCATTAGAAAAAGGGCTTTCGGCTTCCTCTAAGTGCATCTATAGTACTACTTAGAGGAAATATTTTTTTATGTTGGTTCTACACATCCATGGTAATAAGAAATAACCATGTCTGGTACCTCAAGTAGAGTATTTCAGGTCAATGCTCCCTCGATGATGACAAAATCACCTTAACAGGCGAGTTGACGATTCACCGCTAAGTGCACCCGAGATAAAATTACCATGAGGGGTGACTTGGGACTAAGCATGTAAAGCAGAACTTAGCCACTGTCCCAAATTCTCCTCCAAAAGTGGAACTTGTTCGTTAAAACATGTTTTATTAAAAGGAGAGAATTCGCTCAAACTTTAAATAAGTTGGTACGTATTTCACCGTTAGGCCACAATGGGTGGTTTAATGTTCACATATATATGTCCATTCTTTGGAAATTTCATTCTATTCTAATGTACCTATGCACCTTCTTAGGTAGTATCATGCAATTTTACGCATATGCGCCTTCAAATGGTAAATCGTCTAAGGATGACAATTCAGGAAATAGTATTTTGTTTATCTTTGAAGGTCTCACCCATACTATTATGTTTATCATTGAAAGTGCATCTATAATTATGTATGTAGAAGAATTTTCAAATAACATCACTGAATGTGATTTCATCTCTACTAGTAGAGGTTATAAACACATTGTCAAACATTATCATTCACATGCAAGTAAATTGGCTATGATGTATACCTACTTGATTCTGTCAATCATCATACGACATTAAAATGCAAAAATGTTGCAAACATGCACTTGTTACATCTATTGGAATACATAACTAATTGTACTAACATCATATTTGAAAGTTCACGTTCCCCACTGAGCATTATGGCATATGCCTCTAGCATGCGTATTCACCCCTCAACCATTTTTGGTGAGTTCCGCCATGGTTAATTTTTTCAGTTTTTCTAGATGATTAATATTGGAAAGTGACTGTACATTTATTCATAACTCTGATGAACTATCTCTAGTAATGTTGATGTGAACACACCATTGAGCTATATCTATCATATATGAGCATGATATAGTTATTGAATATTAGTTGGCTCTATTCACTTGGCATGATACACGAGTATTTGAACACACATTATGAACATGCATATGGTACATATATTATCATGTATACTCTTTTGTGCTAACATTGAACATAAGGTTGTGCATTTATAGTGTATATATATATTTTTCATCTAGACATTCTTCCATGAATGTCGTCATGATCAGACTCTTTACTGAGAAAGTTGTGTCGTAGACAACTACTTCTTGCATCTCTTACTGGAGGCTAAATGAAAGTAATTGGTACAACATCAGATCTAGTTGGGGGCTATAGTAACAAAGATGAGCTTACATGGCTGATTCAGTGGAGAAACATTCGTCTTCAAAGTTAAACATCTTACAATTCGGTGGCTCATCTAGAAAGATCACAACACACATCAAGACTATGTACAACTTCAACTGTTATGCATTTGAACTTACAAAAGGAGCTAATGTATATGGGTGCACCCTCATCATTCACGTAGTTGATCACTTTGACTTTGACTCACTAATGTGGCACATATCACTCCTATGAACTACTGTCAAATGTCTGCTTTAAATTTTTAACATGATTGCTCGATCCACATCAGTGATCGACCGACATAAAATGTATCTTGTATTATTTGTTCTTTCTATGTATTCGTTTGTATCATTGTAACCATTAAGTCAAGTGATAAATACTTAAGTGGATCTCTTGCCTGGGAACAATTCTGGGGGTTGTGGTCTGCTGGATTTGGGCGAGATTCACCATATTGGAAAGGATATCCCTTAATCAGTATGACCTCTTTGAGGGCCATGGACGTGTCGCTTTCCCATTACGGGAAGGGAATTAGTTGTTAGGATACCCCTTTGGAGGGGTCCTGGACGAATATCGCATGTCTCGTCGATGTAGCACGATTCTCCGTGTTCTTTCTTCCTGAATTCACGGTCACTGCACGTCACACATGGCACAATGTGAAAGGTCCCGATATAAGAATCCTCCCATATATACCATGTCCCACAAGTTATGGTTATAACAAGTGATGACTGGATGTTGCCACCTCAACGAGTTTGATGAGGTGTCATTACATAGGGTTCACTGCCAATTAGACAATGGATTAATTAGAGTGGACATCGCATGAAAGCTTCTCTACAAATAGAGGCTTTCCCTTTCATGGTAAGGACTTTTGACACTTTTGACACTTTAGCTCCATTTTGAATTTTTTCATTTATTAGACTTGGAGAATTCTCTTTGAATTCCTTCTCCCAAGAGCGTTTTGTCACCTTTCATAGGTTGACTCAAAGTAATCATCCTTCAGCCATCAGATCTCAACATTCACGTTCACATGCTATATTTGTCGTTTATTATGACTAGATCACACGAGTAATGTATCCATGTGATATCACGGTCACATCCCTTATCTTCTGAACAGACTCAATGGAATGAGCCTGACACGGATGATGAAGACAAATCAGAGGCATCGCACGTATGCGTTCGATCAGGCGAATAGGACCATGACCGCGGAACATGCCAAAATTAGGGGGAATACTCCATTCCGAGTCCATTTACTCTACGGCCTGAAGAATTAGCTAGGGACCCCCTAGATGGTAAAGTCGCATTTTATGAGACCCGTCATTTTTTGTTGGTATTATATCCATCTTTAAAAAAAAATTTCTTGCTTTAGTGATTGATAATATAAGCATTTTTATCGTATGTTATATATTATTTTCCTTTAGGGCTAAAAAGATATTGTTTGTGACTGATATAGAAAACATTTAGTCATATCATAAGTTACATGTCGTTAAACGTTTATATAAGAGTGTATTTTAATTATGTAAGATTGTAATATTTTAAAATGCTCAAATTCTCAACGAAAAAAATTGAGAATAATTTTTAAAACGTTTTATAAAACAAAAAGGGGATAATGAACTTGGAAAATATCATCTCTATGATTGCCAATTAGAAGTTCAAATTTTAGGTTCTCTCCTTATCTATATCAAAAGGTGAGATTTGGAAAGTGAGAGTCCATTGGCCATGCATCTCTCTCATTTTTCATTATCTCATAAATCAAGATAGACATCATTCTGATTGCTAGGTTGGACTCTTAAGCCTTGCATCCTCCTTCCTATTTTTCTCTGCTTTATTCTCCTAAGCGGAACATCTTCTCCACTTCTAAACCATAAACTTCTTCCTTTACACTTTGTCTTCCTTGAGTCCTTCATTCTCCATTCGTTGGCAATATTCAATCAAAGACCCGAGTTTTTTGTGACTAATCAAAGTCGAAGGTATGAAAACTATTTTTGTAAATCTAAATTTTTGAAACGTTTTTACTTTGAGGATTTGTACTAATTTTCATATTCGATAACCATATTTCAAAACCGTGCCCTAGTTCAGCGAAATAAGCATTTGATTTGGTAATTTCTCTCAAAAGTTTTAGTTTTACTATTATATAGCCCCAAAATTATATTGTGTTTATGAAATGTGTGTTTTAAGTATCATGAAAAACTATCCTAACAGTTTAAAAACTCGGACATAATGTTCTGGAAAACTGTTTCATCACGTTTTGAAAACAAAATTATTGTAATTTCTATAAATCCCAGAGTTTCGTTCTAGGATATTTTTATCTGAAAATTTTTATGTATATTCCCAACATGTCAATATTTTTATTGTAAATAATGTAGAGGAAAACGAGGCTCATGTTTTCTTCTAAAAATGTTGAGAACTGTTGTTTAAGTATAGTAAAACAGATTCATAGTATCTTAGTTTTAGTTTATTTTTGTAACAAGATTAAGTCATTTTAATGTGAAAATTTTACCGTAATGTTTTGAGTTTGTTTATACCAACACTTCAAATTTTCAGAACCTTTTGATCAGTTTTAGATATTGAAACGTTCTATTAAAATTTATTATTTTGGCTGAAAAATAGTTTTACGTATCCACCAATACTTTTGTGTTTCAACATTATAAACAATATCAGAATACTACTAAAATTCACAAAAGTTCCTATGAAGTATTATGGTATTAGAGGGTAAAAATATAATATTTTTATGAACATAGAATATTTTGTGACATTTTACCCAAATGTGACATCATAACACTAGCTTTCTAATCATAATCGTATATCGACAATCATTCTAAGGGAGCATAGAACTATTTTATTTGAGGAGATTTTGTTCTTTAACTTGTCTTACCAGGCGATCAGGTAAGTCGAAGTTTGCATATATAATTGTGTGTATGTTTGTCTCAAAGTTTATGAATGAAACTATGTTTATTTTCTCTGTAATGATTATTGTTTTGTAATGCTTCTTTCAGCGTTGTTACAATTTATCTTATGATATTTGAACTTTGATTTTTGAATGTAATACATTCTATAAGATAAAAATAATGTTGCATGAAAATATAAAAGAGTATCATTTTTTATTCGTTAATTGCTACTTGAGTTCATTATGAAAATTGAAGCTTCCATATTTTATTTATTTATTACACGTTTATTATATTATTTTTTGATTCATTTATATATTATTCATTTTTATTTCAAACAATTTTATATTTCAAGTACAAATCTTTCTTTTAATAGTTTCTCTTTAAAAAAGGTATATTATATCAATCTTACTATTAGTATCAGAGCTTAAGCTCTGTAACTTGAGACTTAGTCATCTTGAGCTATGACATCTACTTTTGTGTTTATTTTGTAACAATCAAAATCTATCCAAAACTTCTATTTTTTATGGAAACAAGTATAGTTTTTGGAAGTTTAAGTGAAAGTACTTTTTGAATCCTTTGATCATAATTTATGGGATATTGTCAAAAATGGTAATCACATGTCTAAATCATGAGATTTGATAAAAAAAATGATTTATTTTTCAATGCAAAAGCTATTAATGTGTTATGCTTTAAGCATAAATAAACTTAATCTTATTTGCATATGTGAATATGAATTTTTTGAAATGAATGAAATTGAAAGCAATAATGATATGTTTGCACGCTTTATAGCATTGTAAATTCTTTCAAAACATCTGGTAATCCTCAGTGCTTAATTTTTACCAGTGGTTTATACAAAACCGCCGGGTTAAAATTATCTTTAGAAAAACCATCGACGTACATCCTCACCTCTTTATTTTTATTGGCGGTTGTCATAACCACCGCGAGATGCTGTTTTTCTTGTAGTGTAAGACTTTTACCAAGAGTGAAATGGTGATTAAAGTTTTTAGGATATTTCAAAATCGTGGGGAACAAGACAATTATTATTCAAGAAGTAAAATGACTTAACTCCGTCGATTACCATGCGAGTTTGAAGCTACGGAATGAAGATGTAAAAAGTTAAGGATGCTGATTCTTTTTAATTTTGTAGACTAGGGTACACTTGAGTAGATCAGTTGAGTTGTCCATTTTTATAATAAGCTCATATTAACTCGGATGTCACTACACATTTGTAGTCGTCAAGAAAAATTTATGATGAGTGGACTGATCAGGACCACTCATATGACGAACTAGATCATGCCAACCCTCTTCATTTTTGCAGTTTAAAAGAGAATGCAAACTATCTCTTTCATAATATTAAAGCCTCTCACCAGTCACCGCCCAGCCCCATTCCCTCATTATGTTAAAAAGGATATTCCTGATTGGCATCTACCAATTTGCTTTGTAACGACGATCTCTCTCTGTGTGTGTGAAAGTTTTGTGAAATGGTGGCAATGGAAAATTCGGGGAAAAGCCTGATATCAGGGGTGAGATTATCATCAGTAGTACCAGCTAACGCAACAAGAGAAGACAAGTTAGAAGAGCTGAGAAACGTGGATTTGTTGATGAAGTTTCATTACATAAAAGGAGTATATTTCTTCAGAAGAGAGGCAGTTGAAGGGGTAACCATACATGAGTTAAAAGAGCCAATGTTTCCATGGTTGAATCTTTACTATACAACCTCAGGTAGGATTAGAAAATCCCAAACAACTGGAAGACCTTTCATTAAGTGTAACGATGGTGGGGTTAGGATTGTTGAAGCTGACTGTGATAAAACTGTTGATGAATGGTTGCAACTTAACGATCATTCGCTCCATGATGGTCTTGTTTATGATCAAGTCCTTGGTCCTGATTTGGGTTTCACGCCTCTAGTATTCTTACAGGTTAGTTTTTTATGTATTTCTTGTTGTTCTCCTTTCTCCGTTCTCTGTTGTTATATTGTTTCACTCCTCTAGTATTCTTACAGGTTAGTTTTTATGTATCTGCTTAGAATGAAAAGTGAGTTTTCATTTTTTTTAAATTGGGAAATTATGCGGAATTTATCTAAAATATTAGAAAAATAATCAACAAGACAGATCGAAAAAACAATATCTAATGTTTTGCCAAAACGGCAAACAAAGGCACCGAAAAATAGTTTGATAAGGGTTATTAGGGTTGATCCCTGTTTTCTTGGAGGCTCTGAATCTTGGTATATGTTAATGTTGTTGTTGATTATTATTATTTAATATAAATAAACAGTTCCACCATTCCAATGTTTTATTATTATTTTTTTAAAATAAAGTAGTTGGTAATTATTATTAGTTTGGTAGGAGTTAAAAGTGACTTGATCTGACCAATAAAGTCGGTATCAATCAGTTTCTAAGCATCTAGTGCCGTATCAAGTGCTAATAAAGGGCAAATTTGGTGTCTTGTTTTCCATGCTTTTGTTACTCCCAATTTAGTTAATACAAATAATTAAAAAAATTCAAGGACTAAATTGCATAAAGAGCTCTATAATTTTGCTGTTTTGTAATCACAATCCGTGTGTAATATTTTTCGTTAATCTAATTCATACCCTTTAAATTTTTTACAATAAATTTTTTTGCACTAAATTCATTAGGGGTTTTCACGGTTTGGTTCAATTAGTAGTTAAAATCAGAACTGAACCGAATGTTTTGGTTCTGCAATATACCAAACCATCATTTGTATAAGAACCGAATCAAAACTTTTGATTTGATTCGATTGGTTCTGCAGTTCGGCAGTATCATGTAAGTCTTTAAAATCCTAACCCTAAAATCAATCCCTAAATCCCTGATCCAATACCCAAATCACCCATTTTTTCTGAAATAAAATCACGATATAATTGAACAAAATAATCCTTGTAACACAAATCGAAACAAGACAAAATTCATATGAAATTTATTATATTCAAACTTCCAGTAAACAATACGGTACCCCTTTATGATGAGAAATCATAGCACTAACAAACTGAATATAAAATTATTCAATCTATACTTTTCTACCAACATCAGTGATGGAGATTGCACATTGAACGAGATGAAACTTCTATGTCTATCTCGTTGTTGTTTATGAGGAGCTCGAACAAGAGTGTTGATGTCGATGAAGTATAGACTGAACAAAATGCAGATGACGGAGAAGTAGATCGAATGAGACGCGAATGACTCCTCTGTCTACTCGTTGCCGCTTTAGAAAAATATCGAATGTTCCAAAGATGGTCGCCAGAGAGAAGTAATCTTAGAGCTTCTAAAAAGAACGCCATGGTTGGAAGCAATCTTAGATCTGCTTTGAACAAGAAGGTTGAACTTTGATGGAGAAATGGTAGCGAGAGAGAAGGAACCTTTAGAACTCCTGAAAGATTGGGAAGGAAGTTCCTTGAAGGAATAAAGTGGTCAGAGAGAGAGAAGAGAGAGAAGATTGAGCATAGTAGTCAATTTCATTTCGGTGACCATTTCAGTATTTTAAAAAATGAAACATTTCAGATATTTCGGTATTCCGGTGTTACATTTCGAAAAAAAATTTCAGTCATATTTTGAATATTTCAGTTCTAAATTTTTATTTATAAATAAGAATATGAAGTAATATAAAATAAAATATACAAATAATTTACTTTGTCTCATTAGAGAGAGTGCAGTAGAACTATCATTTTCTAAAAATAATCACTTAAAATCCTAAAATTGTAGATTTAAGCGACCTGGGATTCAAACCCAGGTCGTGAAGGCAGCTAGGCACCTAATCAGCGCGCCCAACACCACTAATACCATCACTTAATTTGTCGAAATAATTTGTTTCTAAATGTAGTTAAACGAAATATTCTCAAAATATTTTGAACCCTATGTCGTTCCGTTCCTCGCCGGAACTGGAATATTCCGGCCATTTCGATCGAAACAGAACGGAATTCACAACTATGAGATGGAGATGGCTAAGATTGAAATGAGTTAGGGTTACTACTTTACCTATGAGTATTTATATGTAATAATTTTAATATATATATATTTCGGTTCAGTGATTTTACAGAGGCGACTGAACTGATTGAACCGGTCATTTTCAGTTCGGTTCAGTATTAAATTGTTCACCCTTAAAATTCACTAAGTTTAGCATCTCTCTATATTTTTCATTTACATGTGTTTATATTAAAATGTTTAGCGATATCGACTGTTATAGTATGTGGGCACCTACAACACATTTATACTATCCTATGTGGATACTTAAAATGCGTTGTTGGTACCTTATTGTTCATCATATTTTAAATATCATCGTAGACATTTGAGATACACACAGTACCATACCTGCCAGTAGGAGAGACTTACCCGTGTTTATATACTTTCAATTTCATGAGTGAAAAGTGAAAATAACACTGATGTGGTGCACAAAATTGATTAGTGTGACGTTTGATTCACATAATTGATAGTGAAAATTAAATTGAGAATATGTTTAAACTTAAAAGATTAAGTAAAGTTCAATGATAAAAATAAAAACATGTCTAAATGACTTAAATTGCTAAAAAAAATAAAGTACAAGAAGCAAAATGATAACATATAAAAAAATTGAGGACCAAAAAGATACTTTAACTGTTGATTGTTTGATGATTATGTGTTTTGTCTCCACTTTCAGTTTACAACGTTCAAATGTGGAGGAATGTCAGTAGGACTGAGCTGGGCTCACGTCCTAGGAGATGCCTTCTCAGCTTCAGCCTTCATCAATAGGTGGGGCCAGATAATGACAGGTCACATGCCAAAACCGTTGATCCCCCTCCCTCTTCCTAATCTGTCCAATCAAATCCCACCTTCAATCAGTCACAAACCATCTTCAGTCAAAAAGGTCAACCCAATTGGAGACTCTTGGATAACTGCCAATACCTGTAAAATGGAAACCCACTCCTTTCATTTCACTTC
Source organism: Datisca glomerata (assembly GCA_003255025.1). Lineage (NCBI taxonomy): Eukaryota > Viridiplantae > Streptophyta > Magnoliopsida > Cucurbitales > Datiscaceae > Datisca > Datisca glomerata. The sequence goes on along the minus strand of QANY01004770.1, from coordinate 826,225 downwards.
CCAACAACTAAACCAAATGATCTCAACCATTCATGATCTTACAGAACCCAACAAATTCTCACACTTCGAAACTCTCTCTTCAATAATTTGGAAATCACTGTCCAAAATCAGGGACGATTCTGGTCCAAGAACCGTGACGATTTGTACGAATGTTAACCGTAACAGAGAAAATTTGGTTCAAATGAACGGAATGGAAATAAGCACGATTGAAGCGGATTTTACGGTCTCCAAATCCGATGAAGCAGAGTTGGCAAATCTCATAAGGGAGAAAAGGGTAATTGAGAATGGGGTAATTGAAGAAATTGTGGAGAAGGAAAATGGAGAAGTGGATTTGATTGTATATGGGGCAAATTTGACATTTGTGAATTTAGAAGAAGCGGATTTGTATGGGCTGGAATTGAATGGACAGAGACCTGTTTTGGTAAATTATGGAATAAATGGGGTTGGCGATGAAGGGGCTGTGTTGGTGCTTCCTGGGCCTAAAGATAGTGATGAGAGAAGCGGTGACGGACGAACTGTAACAGTGATCTTGCCAGAGAATCAACTCGGCCCACTTAAACATTATCTTAGACATGAATGGAGTGTGGTTTAAAACAAGGAGAAAATTACAGGAAAATACAGGTTTTAGAGGTGGAGTTGTAAAAATGGCCAAAAAAATTTTATTTGTAAAAATAGCCGAAATATGACCGTGGTAAATAATTCATCTACCAAAATTAGACACTGGTAAACAAATTATTTATCATATATTCGACTATTTTTGCAATAAAATAATTTTCTGGACATTTTTGTAACTTGAGCTAAGAAATGGGTTATTTTTACAGTTCTCCCTTAAAACTAGTTATATATAGCACATGTCTGCTAGGCGTGGTTTCGTAAGACTATGTCCAACATTTTATAATTGAATATTTATGAATTTAAGATAATAATGGAATGTAATTGAACTACACTAATAAGTTTTTCTTATAAGGTTATTGATAATAAGAATCAAAATAATTATTGTGTTATTTATAAATATTCATTCTTGTGTTCAGTTATTGAATGGAATTGCTTAAAAATGAAACAAGTTTTATATAGGTACATGAATCATCACTCATATATTTCTTTCATGTAATTCACATTTCATTCTTAATTCATATTCCTACTCTTTCAGTCTCTATTGGTAATCTCTCCTCCTTATACTTCATTTTTTTTCTATTTCCATTCTTAGTTGCATTACATTATATGTACCATTCTTTTAAACACCAACACCACCTTAGTGTGTGTGAGCTGTTAATTCTCTAAATTGAATGTAATTAGTGAAGGAGATTTAGTTACCTTATGTAAATTTGGCTCTTCTTTTAAATAGTTTCCTTCATATAATACTTCCTTGTATAGGCAAAATATTTTCTATTCTTTGTATAGAACATTATGAATGAAATACTTATTTTTAATATGGTATGAAAATTGAGAACCCAGAATTCTTTTCTAAACTTTCAAACCAAAAATATTCAACCAACCACCACGATCCAACCATACAGAGAAAACTCCACTAAAATAATCCTTTAAGACCCGACATCTAGAACGGTACAAGTATTGACCCAAACTCAGATATAGATATCGAACTATGATTCTTTCATTGCACGTATCGGCATCAGGTTGGATGAAACCAACTGTTAGGTTTAGTTCAACCTAACTCAACTCAATTTTATCTAAAATTCAAACTAGGAGTGTAATCGGTTCAGTTCGTCTCAGTTTAGAGGGTCTTTTCAAACTGAACCGTAAATACGGTGTTTTATGAATGTAAATCAAGTGAACTAAAGTATGTCTAGAAGCCGAGCCGAATTAAGCCTAGAAAATGTGAGAATACCCAAATATTGAAGTAGAAAACCCGACTTTCAAAGAGATAATCAAGTAGAAAATCTGAGTTTCATAGAGAAAACAAGTAAAAAATATCATTAGGTGCAACAAGAATACCATAAAAAAGAATCAGAACCCCTTTAAGCTATGTCTTTCGATTTCAACAATGAATACAAGATTTCTCAAGAAAAAATAGTGAATATCGGAGATAAATAAATAAAAAAGCACAACAACTTAGCACTTCCCTGAGATCTCAAGAAAACGAGCTTGACATTGAACATGAGTAAGAAAAAAACAGTGATGAATCATCTACGTAATCATATCCTTCATGCATTTAGACCCTAGAGGGAGAGACATTGATGAAGATTCTTTAGGTAGAATTCTCTCTATATTTCTTTGTGCAGGACACACCCTTCTTTGTTGCAAATCTGAGATCTCTTCGTTTAATCTATAAAAAATGAGTTTTATGATTTTTTCTATAACTCTCATAAATTTGCAAACCCACAGAGAGACATAGGTTGAGGGCTAGGGTAGAGAGAGAGGGAATAAGTCCAGACTTCAAAGAGAGGGAGTGCTTGAGAGAAGAGAGAATGCATTGAAAACTTGAGATTGAGAAGGGCTGCTTTGAGATAGACGAAAGAATGGTTGAGAGAAGGGATTCATTGAGAGAAGGAAGAGTGAACGTTCGAAAGAGAGAATGGGTGAGAATGAGTAGAGAGAGTATGAGTGTAGAAAGAGACAGTGATGGGATGGGATGCGTAAAATGAAAGTTAAAGATTGAAGGTTTGCGAAAAGCAGGGAGTACATATATATATAAGCGGTTCGGCGTGGTTTTACACAAAAAATCACAGGCCGAATCGAATATCATGTTTTTTACTACACTAAAACTAAATCAAGTCGACTATAATACATGAGCCGACCGAACCGACTCGGTTCTAATCTGTTCGGTCAGTTTTATCAATTTTACTTACACCCCTAATTCAAACTATAATCACAATTGAGAATAATCTCGAAGTAGTCCTCTATAACAAGAAATATAAACCAGCAAAAAATGAGAGAAAGAAAGAGATCACAAGAAGAAGGAAAAGGCACAAAGAGTTTATACTAGTTCGGCTATAAACAATCCTACATCTAGTAGACAGTTCAACAGGATTATTGCCTTATTCTCACTGCTTAGATTTTCATTTCCCTCTAAGTTAGCCAGCTCAATAGTCATTCATTTAAAATCATCAAGATTCAGCTCCAGGGTCTTGGCAGTATCCATATTGAAACCAAATAGTCTTTCTTTCACATAAATCTTGTTGGTGAAAGACTTCTTCATGTAGAGAGTCAAGCTTCTCTCAAACCTTTGCAGTTGTATCATCCTCATTGACCTCCATTAGTATTAGCATCTAGATTGAGGATAATCGCACCTAATGTTATCTCAAGCATTTTAGATCTTGGATCTTCCAAGGCATTCAAGACTCTTTGTCGTGCCAAGAGTGCCATAATCTTCCTCCTCCATATACCAAAGTCCTATGTCCCATTGAATTTGTCTACATCAAAGCGTGTAAACCCCATTATGCTCATAGTGTACCAACTTATATCCTCCTCCTAGTCTATTAGCTTCACATATTCTTAAGTACCTTGTTCCTCAGATTCTTTATAGCTGCTTCCACTCTTCTCTATATCAACTTCTTCTATTCATCTAACTTTTGCTTGATTTCAGGTTCTTTTTCCTTCGAGATTGCTTTTGAAGAATCTTTGTCACTCAAAGAGTCTTTAGTCAAGATGTCATCCTTAGGTTCTGCCATGACTTGGTTTGAGATTAAGACCCCTGAATTGAGTTCCTTTACCATTTAACCAAGGCTTCGAAACCGCTGTTAGGTTTAGTTCAACCTAACCCAACTCAATTCTATCTTAAATTCAAACTATAATCATAAATGAGAGGAATCTCCAAGCAATCCTCTATAACTAGAAATATAAACTAGTAAAAAAGGAGAGAAAGAACGAGATCACAAGGAAGAAGGAGAAACTACAAAGCTGGTTTAGCTATAAACAAGCCTACATCTAGCTTTGAGCTCCAAAAACAAGAACTCCAATGCACTAAACACAGTAAAGAAATTACATAGAGATTACTCAGCCACACATTCTCATAGAATCACCCCTCACACTATCTCACAAACTCAATAAAGAACACGAAGAGAGAAGACCTCTCCTTCGTGCAATCGCTCAATTTTCTCATGAGTAATAAAACACTAAAGAGCGCAAGATTCTTCGAAGAAAGCTCCTAAAATCACATACATCTATTGATCGAGCATGCATCATATAACCAAGCTCAACTCCATGCTGAATCACGCTAGTCCACATGTAAGTGAGTTAGTTTTCTTTTTTATTAAGCTTGGCTCTAAATGACACCTTAGTACTTAAACCTTTTTAATCTCTTAATTGTTTTCTTGTTAATCCTCAACCTAAGCGTGATAAACTCTTTCACTACTTGTGATGTATATCTTTTAAAAAGATAAATTGGGTTATACTAATGAGAATACTCCTTAATACCAGCCAACAAACTACCTTTTAGAAAATGGAGATCCCAAACTCGATTGTGAAGGGGTGTTTGATCAACTCCATAGACCCCAAGCATGACTAGCAACTTCATCTAATTCCTAACAACCAGAACAACAAGGGATATCATGGTTATGATGTATGATGATGGCATCGATACTTCTCAGGTGTATAACCTCAAGAGATAGGTGACTAGAATGTGAAAAAGTGGTGGGTCTACTGAAACACACTACAATGACCTTCAAAATTTATGGAGGGAAAGCAATTTTTGTTTCCCAATCCATGGAGTGTAAAACTAACATCTAAAAATTTAAGCTGATTCTACAAGAATCCAGAGTGATGCACTTTATATATAACCATTTTCTATAGTGGAGCAAACATATACTCATGTTCGAAGAGAAGACTCAAGGTAGACTGTGATGATGAAAATAAGATAGGGTGTGGTTTGTGCTAACATCGTTAGAGTGTCTAAAGTGTTGGGATTCTAGCAAACCCCAAAGACACAAATCACTATTATTGTAATCTATCGAATCAACTTAATTCATAGAAAAATAATTCTCAAATGGATTAATTAACCTATCATAGGAAAGTAGAAAAATAGGACACCCGATTTAATGTGAAAAATCCTCCGTGTGAGGGAAAAAATCACGGGATTATCTCCGAATAATATCTCCACTGTAAAAAATTAATGGGATTGCAACAAGTTCTTCTTTAGATAAAATTAGAGCATTATACCAATCAAATAGATTATCTACATCACCAATAACAGTGGATACACTAGAATAAACTTAACCAAATAAAGAGATAATCAAAACCACAATAGTAGAGATGATAGAGAAATTATCATTGAAGATGATTGCATGAACACATGAAGACACACTCAGATTACAAAGAAGATGAGAGCAAAAATTTATTGTAACCATGTGACAATTTTTCCCTATTTTCTCAAAATTTTCTTTCGCTCACCTCACATCCACTTTTCTCTTCTATGGTTACTAAAACACCTAACCTAGACGCATAAAAATTGCCCATCAAGAAGCTTCCAGTTGTTGAATTAAAGACATCTAAAAATCCTCACCCGCACCAAACACGCACCACCACCTAAAATAATTCGATTGGTGCATAGGGCTAAAACAATTCAATTTGTGTCATGACAAAAACATGACCGAATAAACTAGACCTCATAATTTGAGCTTTGCTTCGTTGCACTTAAAGGAATCCCAATCTCCTCCAATAGGAGGGACGCTCAACAAACTCCCTTTCCTTATTAGTTGGAGGTGAACATCATGCCTACCAGCTTCCTACGTACCTCATGCTTCTCTTTGGGTAAGGTCTTGTTATCATGTCTAACCCATTATTATCTGTATGGATTTTTTGAATCTTCAATTACTTCTCGTTCAACTTATCATGTATCCAATAATATCTCACATTAATGTGCTTTGAACTAAAATGGAATGTCAGATTCTTACTAAGATGAATAACACTCTAACTGTCACTATACAATATGTATTTTTGCTGCTTGAACACTAACTCTTGCAAAAACATCTTCCTTCAGAGCATTTCGTTGCAAGCTTCAGTAATTGGTATTGTAACATCGAATATTTATTAATCGTATTAAATCTAAGGGTAACACTAGAGTGAGATTGAATGATTATCCTATTATTTTAGGAACATGTGAGAGTTTCTCATTGAATCGCACTTTAAGTTGTTATCTGATGAGTATACGATTAAAAGTTAAGAATTTTATGAATGTAATATTTTTATATGCAGTATTGACTTAAATTGAAAAGCTCAAATAGATGAATTTAACAGTATTTTTGATTTTTCAATTGGAGCTAAGATGAAAAAGAGATATCAACTTAAAAAATTTCTTAATTAGGGTAATATTGTAAATTATAGAAGAAGATAATAAAGTGAATAATTAAAAAAAGTAAAAGAAAAAGAATGAGAGATAAGAAAGAGGCGATTAAGGTTTTGGAGGAGAGAGAGTGTTGACAATGAAAGAGAGAGAAAGAGAAAATAAGGAAGAGAGAGAAAGAGAAAATAAGGAAGAGAGAGAAATAGTTGTCGGAAACTTTAACCAATGATATCTTCATCTCCAGTGGTTTGATCATTACGATAGTTTGATCATTACGATCTTGGTAGCAATGAAAAGATCTCGTCGTCACCTTTCTGTCAAGAATAATTTCATGAACATCCGAGCACCCATTAAACTGTAACAAAGGAACTAATTTTTTGCTGGTGACGTTTCCTCTATCTGGCGACTTTTCTGATCGGCCACCACTATCAGCTAATTCCTTTCATTTCCCTTTTCCATTTTCACCCTATGTTCGACATTAATTTCTTAGTTTCGATGTCAGAATAATTAAATGTTATAAAAAACTTTAGAATTCAGATTCGGATATCTCTTACATACCCATTCGAAATGAATGCCATTTTGGGACTCCTCTCAAACCCTCTATGCATTGGTACTATCGTGTTCGGATTGGGCACCGTATGTGTAAGTTGACTGAAATGCCCCTATAGTACTCAAAACTTCAATTCTGCCTAAGGTTAAATGATAGATATCATGACGTTTGGATGTTACATAGGTTTTGCAGCAAAATGAATGCAAGTTGAAATCTTTGTCATTAGTTGGAACTTCTGAAAATTAAGGTAAGTTAGGATGGAATATTAATATTTTTTAGAATATTGTTAGAGTTTGAAAATTTTATAGTAATTGAGATATCAAAATTCATAAATGAGAACATGTTTTAGTGAAAGTAAAAGAACTATTGTTATTAATGTATGTGATGTGTAAAAAGAGAATTGTATGACGAGACTTAGGTACATTAGCATAAAGCTGGAAGTCATTTTGAAAGGAATAATGCATTATTAAAAGAATTAGAATCTAACTATATTTCAGGTTCTTCGAGTTGATTGTTTGAGCTACTTAGGATTCGAGATAAGTAGAATTTTAGGCATATTTAAGCTACTGTGATACTCTAAAAAGTTTTGATGAGTGATTGTATGTCGTGGTGCTCTTCTTTGTTTCTTTGTAAGTGAATCGCACATATGTGATGATTTAATTTTGATTGAACTCTTAATTGTATATTACTATGTTGTTAATGATGTGTATATATCCTTATAATAATGAATGAGAATATGTATATGCTCACATGTTAAGGTTTATTAAATGAAAATGATAAATATATAAACAAAAATTTAAAAGACCATGTGTGTTTTATGCCAAGAAATGGGTGAGTGAGAAATGAGACACTGGGGACTGGCGGACCTGACAATGGTTAATGTTAATGTTAATGAATGATCGTTTGTCTTGACCAATGATATTATCAAGGATCTGGTAGTCGAGTAGGTTTCTGTAATAATGGTTATTGCCTCTGATTGGCTAAATATTACACAAGTGAGCTCGCGAAAAAAATAAAGAAAGAATATAATGAAAAATGTAAAGATATTTAAAGTAAATAAATGAATGTGATCAAAATAATGTAATGAAAAATGTAATGTTAAAGCAAAGAAAATAATGTGATTAAATGATTTATAAAGTGTATGCCAAATACAATACTTATGTTAATGATTTAAAATAGACTTGAATGTGCATGCGTTTGCTATGCATGTGTAAAATTCTACTTCTTCAGTATATATTATACTCACCCTATTTTATATTATATTTTCATATGATGAATGATGATGATGAATGTGAAGAGTGTGGTTAGTCATTTTGGTAAGAGAAGAGAAATTATGTTTAATTAGTTGAGCCATTTTTATTTTAAAGTTGATTTTAATTTATTATTTATGAAAGATCTTTGAAATATTATTTAAGCTTAATGAAGTTTTTCTATGAATTTTTTATCATAAAATTTCATAAATGTGTTTTGGGTTTTTCTTTAATGAATGTGTTGTTTCAATAAATACCGCAAATGAATTGAATTGTTTTTAAAAGGAAAAAATTTGACCTAGCTTCTGAAATATTAAGTAAATTATCGAAGTAACCTCAATCAGCTTTCGGGGTGTTACAGCTTGATATCAAAGCTAACGATTTTGAGATTCAATACACTTTTAAAATATATTTTTTTGAAGTGGTTTCGAGAAGTCTGTGTTAGAAATTAGAGTGTTTTAAATGTTTACGTTTGTTTATTAATTGATGTTGTTATATTTTATTTAATGTATTGGCATATGCGTACATGAATATTTACAAGACCATTATGAACAAGATCTTGAGAATGATGATTGTATTGTTATATAAATTTGCTTATCCACATGATTGATGATAGTATGATTTGATGTGCATGAATATTAAATTGTTGACTGTAGATGAAATTTGTTCTCATTGAGAGTTACTTCACGTTATGGTTAGTGTACTAAGTCATGGACCTTCCAATCAAGAATAGAGCATGTCATGAAGCGATAGTTTTTTGTCCTTGCATGATTTGATTAATAGTTTAATCTCTTAACAGTGATGTGCTTTCAACCTTAAAAATGTAAACTAGAGGTTTGATTTGTCGTCATCTACCTCAACGTTATTTGTTTAGCAAGAATGACCTCTCATAGACAATGTGACTTTGAGATCTCCTGATAGGGTGATGGATACTTGAAAATCAAAAATATTTATTAGGATAACAAGATTGTTCGAAAACTGCCCAAGAATCTTATCTCATGATCTAAAAAGATTACGATCAGACTGTTAGATCAAGACTCATATTTGTAGCATTGCTTAAAACTAAATTCTAGAACACCTTGTTATATGATACTAGAGGAATTTAGTGAGCTTAAGGGGGAACTAAAGTATTGAATGATAAAAAATTTATAAGACCTAATGTTTCATCTTTTGATACACTTATTTTGTTCATGAAGAAGAAGAATGGACCCATTAGACTCTACTTTGACTATAGAGAACCTAATAAACTCTTTGTGAAGAATAAAGATCCACTTTTGAGAATAAACTATTTTTTTTTACCAACTACAAGGTGCTTTAATGTTTTCAAAGTTTGACCTTTAGATACGACAAGAAAAAAGAGAGTGGGGAATTAACAACTTAAGTTAAGACGGAGAGAATTTATTTGGATTTGCATGTGTTGTGCATATATGAAAGTTATCATTATTTGAATTTTGGATAACTTTATGAAATTGACATGTATACAAGATTTTGTAGTTACATATCATGGGAGGAAACATGGCATAATTTTTGGAAATATTTCTTATTATGATACGCATAAATTTGTTATTCTCGTTTTAAGGGGATAAGGAAATGGATTTATAAGAACCTTCGTGAGGCTAGATATGATAAGTTAAGTGTACGGGGATTTTATTGTGTGTTTGAATAAATTGAGTGATGGTTGTTATATTTAAGATCTAACATTTCAAAGTTGGAATGATATTCTTAACAAGAATCGGAAACTGATAGTTGAGAAACTATATTCTATTTATATTCAGCTAATTGAAAAAACTGAATATTTGATTATATTCTTGAGTAAGGCATCATCGTTCTTATCAATGGTATGTGACCTTACTCTAGAATTTAAGGATGAACATTGGATTCACCTAAGTGTTGATTTTGTTAAGGAATATTAGCTATGTGGAACAAGTTGTTAGTATTTGTTTTATGTAAATTCTAGGATGTGAACAACATATCCATATAAAAATTTTATAAGATTGGAATACTATTAATTAAGTTTAAAAAGGATTCATAATAGGTGGGTCCTGGTCTCTTGATTTTCAGATTTATAGATATTTCTTGTATCATGATTCTGCTGGTTTAATTGGAATGTGAAAGTCTCACTTAAAACTAAAGATGAAAAGGATATATCAAGTTATGGATTTTCTTAATTAGGATAATATTCTAAATTGTGGAAGAATATAACAAAAACAATAATTTAAAAAAGGAGAGATAAGAAAGAGGCTATTAGGGTTTTGGAGGAGAGAGAGTGTTTATAATGAAAGAGAAATAAAGAGAACAGAGAGAGAAATAGATGCCAGAAACCTTAACTGGTGATATCTCCATCTCTAGTGGTTCGATCATGGCGATCTTGGTATCAATGGAAAAGCTCTCGTTGTCACCTTTCTATCAAGACTAATTTCACAACCATCCGAGCACCGATGAAGCTCCAGCGAAGGAAGTAAGTTTTCACCGGTGACATTTTCATCGTCCAACGACTTTCTGGCTGGTCACCACCATCAACCAATTCATCTCATCTCTCTCTTCCACTTTCACTCTACATCTGACGTTAGTTTCTTCGTTTGGATGTCAGAATAATTAAATATTATCAGAAAAATTGAAAATTTAGATATGGATATCTCTGACGTACCCATTCGAAACGAATGCCATTTTTGGACTCCTCTCAATACCCTTACGCATTGGTATGTCTTGTACTAAGATTGGACATCGTATGGGTAAGTTTTTCCGAAATGTGCCTATAGATATCAAATTTTCAATTATGCCCTAAGAAGGATAATTGTTAAATATTGTTACGTTTCAATGTTACATAGATTTTTGACCAAAATGGACGGAAGTTGGAATCTATTGCATTAGATCTTTCGAAAATTAAGGTAAGTTAGGATGTAATATTAAGATTTTTAAGAATATTGGTTGAGTTTGAAAATTTTATAGTAATTGAGATATCAACATGTTATAGTGGAAAGTAAAGGAACTATTGTTCTTAATGGATATGATGTGTAAAAAGAGAATTGGACATCAAGATTTAGGTACATTAGCCTAAAGCTAGAATTTGTTTTGGAATGAATAAGGCATCATTAAAAGAATTAGAATCTAATACATTCCAGGTTCTTCGAGTTGATTGTTTGAACTACTCAAGATTCAAGTAAGTAGAATTTTAGGCATACTTAAAATATTATAATATTCTGAAAATTTCTTATGGGTGATTGTATGTCGTGGTACTCTTGTTTGTTTCTTTGTAAATGAATCGCACATATGCGATAATTTAATTGTGAATGAACTCTTAATTGTATATTATTGTGTTGTTAATGATATGTATATATCCTTATGGTAATGAATGTGTTTATGCCATGAAATGGAAGAGAGGAAAATAGGACGTGGGGGACCGAGGAACTTGACAATGTTTAATTAGTGAAATGTTAATGTTAATGAATAATCATTTAGCTTGTCTAATGATATTACTCAAAGATCCGGTAGTAGAACAAGTTTCCGTAATAATGGTTCACTGCCTTTGATTAACTAAACATTATACAAGTAAACTAGCTGAAAATGTAAAGCAAGAATATAATGAAAAATGTAAAAAATATTTAAAGTAAATAAATGAATGTGATCAAAAGAATGCATAGAAATGATGTAATGCTAAAAGCAAAGGAAATAGCGTGATTAAATGATTTATAAAGCGTATGTCAAATGCAATACTTATATCAATGATTTAAAGCATAGTAGTCAATTTCAATCCGATAGTCATTTTAGTTTTTGAAAAAACAAAAAGAACAATTTGGATATTTTAATATTCTGATGTTCCATTTCAAAAAAAAAATTCGGTTATCTAAAATAATATTATAAAATTTATTATACATAATATAACTAAGAAAAAATTGAATCAATTGTTTATCATATCATCATATTAAATAACATTAACCGTTTGCGTGATGATCATTTCTACCCAAAACTAATACCGTAAAGAAGGCACAATTAACATAGAACTAATACTATAAAGAGTGCACAATCAATCTTGGAAATGGAAATTCAAATGGAAATACTCTGTTTCATGTACCAGAACTAATTAACACAGACCATAGACATTACAAAATCAAGCTACTAAATTGAATACTGTTGTGCCAGAGGTGCTGATTCCAGACTAACTAGAAATTTTAAGTTTCTAAACAATCGTGGTGAACAGAAAAAGTAGCAAGCTCAGACAAACTCACACCACCCGTAGAAGTTTACATACAGCAATACAAGTGAGTGAGCTAAAATACAAATTTAATCTAGAATCACGAACCAACGAAAAACACTAGAGATATTTTGAAGTTGATCTAAAACACCAGATTGATCTAGTACCGAACTATGTTCGTTTTTTAATTTCAGGGCATGGTTGATTTTAATAATTAATATTCAGATAAAGATCCACTTGCCAATCCAGAAAATTCAGACACTAAGAAATAAACAATTAAACTATTTTTTGATGGACAAGAAAATCCAAATAAATGGCGCAAAAAACCTCTTCTTTTTCTTCTACAGACAGCTTGATTTAAAGAATAGAAATGAGAAAGTATCAAACTTTTTAATCATTTCTACATATTTCATGCACTTACAATGAGCAAATGACTGGTAATCAAGTCCAAGCGTTGATTACTAGACTTGAAAAGCTTACATTGCTTACAGTCAAGCTACAGCATTAAAACCCATCAATTGAGTAAATGAGAATCTGATATACTTTGTTCTTATATAGAAAATCACGATTATGGTGAAAATTCCACCATAGTCGTGAACCAGTGATGAACCCCAGTTACGAACCCTTCCCTTGTGAAACCCCATTTCGTCCCCTCCCCCGCCCAAACTTGTTCAGCTTGTTGAAAAGTGAGTAACAAGTCTGCATCTTTCACCTTTTTATTACCAAGAATCGAAAATCCTCCCATTCAGAGGAAAACCCACAAAGAGATATAGTTGGAGAGAAGCAATTTCGGCGTTTCGGCCCATTCCCAGTTTCTCTCGTTCACCAGCCCAAACAGATCGAAATTTAGGCCGACAAATTAGACCCTCCCCATATCATTTCAATTCCCACAGAACCAGAATGTTCCGGACGGAATGGCCGAAACAGAACGTTTTTGCCAACTAAGATTTAAAAAATAGTTTGGACGCGTATGTGTTTGTTATATACTGTGTAAAAAATATTTATTGAGTATATTTTATACTCACACCTCAAAAAGAAGCTGTGTATTCACTATCATTATCTATCTAAATATACTTTAGCAATCTCCATGTCTCTCTTTCAACTTAGGCATGGAATTTTTAAAGACACTGAAAATCTGTTCTTTAGATTTCAAAATACAATCCTACACTTTTTCTGGAGTGATCGTCCATAAATGTAACAAAATATGAAGCATCCCCAAGGGAATTAGTATTCATGGAACCAGACGCATTAGAATGCACCAAATTTAGAACATTAGAGCTTTTGTCGAATGTTCTTCTAAATGACACCATATGTTGTTTACTAGCTAAACAATGAGTACAAGTATTAACTGGCGTACTTTTTATATTTGGGAGGAGTCGTTTCTTGGCTAGCATCTCAAGACCTTTCTGAATCATGTGCCCAAGTTTCGTATGCGACAATTCACTCATGGGATAACCCTCAACGGCATTCATGGAGCCACTGTTGAGCTTTGTAGATGTCACATGGAGCATAGAATTTTTTATTGCTATGGCCATTATTAATGAACCTTTGGTTAGTTTCCACATTTACCTTCACCAAAATAGTTGTGATATCCCTCTTCGTCGAGCTAACAAGTCGAAATCAAGTCAATTGGATGTCTGGTACATGCCTCACATTTCTGAGTACCAGCTTGCTCTCAATATCTGTTTCAAGACACACATCTCCAATACCGATAATTTTGGAGATTCTCTTTAATACCCCCACCCTCCTTAGGGGTATCTTAGTAAAATCATTTATAATATATTATTTAAATGACTAGAAATCATTTTTAATTATATATTAATTAGACAACATTATTTCAAAATTTGATTTTTAAATTTTAAATTGGGTTATATTTATAATTTTCAAACACACTGACACCTACGCATGCTCAACACCATAGAGTAACCCTAACCTAATTATATATAAATCTTTCATCTTTCTCCCTCTTCAACTCTCTCACGCAGTCCCTCCCCAGCGAACCCCTCTTCTTTCATCTTCTTCTCCATCTATTTTTCATATCCGCAATTTTGCAAACCCATTCTCTTTCCCTATTAGCATTTGGCGAACCCCTCCCTATTATTTCTTCCAATTTGCCTTCTCTTTGTAGTTTTCAAGCCTTCATCGCTTCCTCCTCTGTTTTCCAGTAGGCCTCATCCTTTCTCTATCTCTATTTCTTTGTGTCTCCCTCTTGTTATCAATTTTTTCATCTTCTTTCTTTCTCTCTCTATTTTTCTCCTTGTTTTTCTCTCTCTCTATCTCGTAGCCCTCCGCTTTTTGTATAGGCAAAATTTCACATGACACGTGCCAAGATCTAGACCGAAAACTCCATTGAAGAGAATATAGAGCGATGACCGTAGGATCAACTAGGCGGTTATGAAGAACAGACTAAACAGAAGAAAGTACATGGATTGCTAGCAATCCAAAGAAAAGTTAATCAAAACCTTTGGATTGATCACACGGTCAAGATTAACTAAGTTAATGTTGAAAAATTGGATCTCAGAGTAATATTATGTGATCATATTTTAGATAGAATTAGATAAACTATATCAGATTATATGAAACCCTATAAATAGAGACATATGTAACAACATACAAAAAAAGAACAACACAACAACACTCAACACCCATAATAAAATACTATCAAAGTCTTCCCATTATAAAATTCATGTAAATCATGGCGTTTTTATCTCTCATTCTCTCTCTTAATTATTCTCTATATTTTCATATTATGATGTAGAGAATTCACGATCAATTCTCAAATACTGTGAATTTTTTCCTTTACATTTTGTGCTTTCATTGAGAGATGAGAAAAAACTCAAGAAATCTCTTCCCAAAACACTCAAGCTCAAATCAAACACTTTCCATAACGGATACGGAAGCAGATACGGAATCGAGAGCAAGAACAGATATGATAACGAATTGGAACCAGAAACGAAGAATGATAAATTCATTTATTACATGTTCAATCGATTTATTTATTTTATACGAGTATTATTAAAAAAATTATTAACGCTTTCTTTAAATTGAATCTGAAAAATTCAACAACGGCTATCAGGCGTCGGCGAAACCCACGGACTGATGGACGAAGAAAGTTCCACCTACGACAGTCAAGCCAAGAGCAACAAAAAAATGTAAAACAGCCACCAAAGGAGAATGTTTTGGATCGGTGGAATCCACCATTGCAGAAGCCGGCGAGCCACGAGAAGCCTCGAAGCGTGTCGGGAACAACCAGCTCAAGGCGTCTTTCAGGTCGTCGGCGTCCTTCATCGCCGAACCACTCACCCACGACGTCATCGAACTTTTTTCTGACCGTGAATAATCTCATCGATTGCCGAACAAAGAATCTCAGATCTACATCAAGTGAAACATGTTCAGACTCCAAGTTATCCATAGAAGGCTTCAGAAAAATATTTCTGGTGATTCAGAGCTTTCACCAGCGGAAAACAGTTGTCAGAGGAGGCTGCAAGTGCCTTCACGCGCCACCGGCGGCGGCTGTCATCTTTTCTACCCATTTTCCAATCACCGGGTTGACCTACCTGGTCGATAACCCGTTGGTCAGTAGCCCATACCCAAGGGAGGGCTCACTTCAGGAGCCCAATGGAAAGCTTTCTTAGCTCAGAGAATAAGGAGCACAGTGCGACCCGCGGTTCAACCTGCGAATCAACCCGTACTCAATTTGGACCCACGTGTGACCCGAGCGTACAGGTCCCTTTTGCACGGTCCTCTCCACCTTATGGAGCCCAACCACACGGCCCATCTTCCCAAGCATATCTACGTGGCGATCCAAGACCCACGACCCACGCTCCAGGCTTGACCCACGTGTGTTAGGTGCTTATGCCCAGGCCTCCAGCAAGCCCAGCGCCTTGTCTAGCTCCTCATAGGCCCAACGCATGCTCCCTCCTTCAAATGACCCACTTCAACTCCTCGAGGTCAATTTCACCAGGTCCTGAATAAACAAAAATGACGGAGCAAATACGTAATAAATATAACATTTAAGTGAGTTTATTTACGTTATTATGCAAATAATTTGCAAAATTCTCATAACTAAATTACGTTGTTTGATGTGCTTTTAATGTCAGGAGAATAATGTAATTATTTGCATCAACATTATTTAATATCTTAGGTAAGAACGAGTTTCAAGATTCAAGTCCAGATATCATAGCTGGGATATGCATATTTTCTCAAAATCAATGGTCAAATCGATGATCTCTACTAAAATTGTGAGATTTGATCCATGAGGTATCAAAGCTTTCACAAAAAATTTCAGAAAATGAACTAGTTCAACCTCATTCAAAATTCAACTACGACGACGCTACCGCTTTCAAACACATGGGTCGTCTTATGCAGGACATCAAATTGCAAGCCAAGTATTTATTTTTAAATTATTGCTTTGCCTCTAAATACATATATTATCCGTTAAAAATATTGAATGATTGCATGAGCATATTGTACAATGTCTTGAGAAAAATATTAACACAATAGTTCAAGTATATTAAATTAGTGAAATTAATTCTACGCTAATTGTGTAGGGCATAATTAATTAGCTCTCCATGTTAAATTTTTTCATTCTTTGATGTAATTATAGAAATTACATTTATCATGTTTAGGCCATTTGTTTTGATAAAATTCCAAGTTTGACCCTATTGTGGATAACATAAAATGTTGTAAACGGTATTCAAACCGATTTGATGCACGTACTGCACGATGAATGAATTTTTGAACTTCCAATTCTAAATTTTGAATTTAAGCTTTTCTAAAGCTATAAAAAATCTCTTAACGGTTGATGAACAAAAGCATGAACTTTAATATGCGTATTTTTTGGAGACTAGCTCTTTCCTATTCTATATGTAAAAGTGTAGGAAAATAAAAGATGAACAAATGATGAAAATAGAGACGTCCTAACTACAGGAACGGAGACGTCCTGGCTACAGGAACAGAGATGTCATGTCATACAGAAATGGAAAAGGCATGGCGATGGGAACGAGAAACGTTGAGAACAATCAATGTTGTGGCAACAAGAATGGGAAACGTTGTGCCAACGGCAACGGAAACTTCTTGACAATGGAACTGAAAAATTTGTAGCAAAGGGAATGAAAAGGGCAACGTGTACGACATTGAAAACGGAAATGAATTGAAAGCCGAAACGGAAACGGCATGACAACGAAACTAGAAGTGAAATACGATTTTTAAGCTCAAGTAAATGGAAGAGAAATTTATGGAAAATCATGTCATTTGAAAAATATAGAAATTAGCTTCTTAAAAATTTTTACGAAAATCAATTTGGTGCTTGGGGGCAAAAGTTATGGTAGTTTTCATATAAACTATTCGGAAAGAAGACAATGCAAAACTATTAAATTTAGAAATTAAACTGTACCGACGGAGAGCCAATTACATGATGAATTATATAACATGGGAAGCATATGAAATCAACTTCTTGAAGAATTTCATGGAATTCAATTTGAAACTTTCGATCAAAACTTATGGCATGATAACGTGCAGACTGCTTACAAGACAAATATTTGGTGTCAACTTTCTCTCTTCTTCAACAACAATGGAAATAAGGGCGTAAGTTCTTGGGAGGGACAATTCATAAGTCCTACTCTCAAAATTTAAACGAGACAATGGTCCTTTATTTGAACCTAAGTTCTTGAAAATGGGCGATTCGTAAGTCTCTTCTCTCATAATAAAAATAGGGTCAAAGTTTTTTATTTGAACCTAAGTCCTACTCTCAAAAGAAAATGGCAATTCGTAAGTCCTACTCAAAGAATGAAGACGAGATCATGGTTCTTTATTTGAACCTAAGTCCTTGAGAGCGGATAGTTTGTGACATTCTCCCAGAATGCAAAAAATGTAAAGAGGGTCATGGTTCTTTATTTGAACCTAAGTTCTTGAAAACAGAAAATTTATAAGTCCCTTCTCTCATAATAAAAATGGGGTCATGGTTCTTTATTTGAACTTAAGTCCTCCTCTAAAAAAAAATGACAATTCATAAGCTCTACTCTCAGAATAAAGACGGGGCCACGGTTCTTTATTTGAACCTAAGTCCTTGAGAGCGGACAGTTCGTGAGACATTCTCCTAGAATGCGAAAAATGCAAATGAGGCCATAGTTCTTTATTTGAACCTAAAGAAAACGGGTAATTCGTAAGTCCCTTCTCTTATAATAAAAATGGGGTCATGGTTATTTTTTTGAACATAAGTCATCCTCTCAAAAGAAATGACAGTTCATAATTCATTCTCTCAAAATGAAGACGGGGTCATGGTTCTTTATTTGAACCTATGTTCTTAAAAACGGACATTTCATAAGTCACTCTCAAAGCGAAAATGGGCCATAATTCTTTATTTGAACATAAGTCTTAGGAAACGGGAGAAACTCTATTAAGGATCAACCTACACACCAAGTTTCAAGGATTCAACATCTTGAAGGTGAGCATGATCAAGAAGGCAAGGAGCAAGTTCAAGAGGTTTCTAATCCAATTAGCATGCCTCAAGGACCAATAACAAGGTCACGTTCTAAGAAGCTTCAACAAGCCTTAATCCATCATTTGCAAGGCTTAGTTAATTCAGCTAGTGAAGGTTTACAATGACACCAAAGCTTTGGGACAAATGCAACTCGAGTTCAATACAACTTAATTCAAGTCTAAGTTACTAATGGGTTTGATTAAGTATGTAACGGGCCACCTTTTATGTTTTCTATTGGGTTGGATGAAATTTTACTTCATTTAGAGTCCGTTGGTTTTATTTAGCTTAATATAGTCTATTCTTAATTATTAAGTTTTTTATTTTTGTGTTTAAAGGTTTTTAGGAAACATTTGTTTTTAGGAAACTTTTGTTAAGGCTATAAATACTCCTTGGTAGAATGTCTTAGGAGCCAGCATTTATTATTTAAAAACCTAAAAGTTGTTTTTGCTTTTATTTTTGTGTTCTTGAGTAGAATACATGCTTTAAGAAATATTTAAGTAGATTGATCACCTTCTTGTGGAGTGTTTCAAAATTAGAATGCAGAAATAAGTTTTCTTTATTCTAATTCTTGATCATCTATCTAAAAAATCTGTTTTTGTAGCCTTTCTTAGGGGTTGTCACCGAATTGGTTTTTAGGATTTTCATGTTAATGCTTGAGGGTCCGTATACGTAAAAGGGTTCTCAAGCTTATTTCTGGAAGTTCGTATCATTTAGTATCAGAGTTTTAGTTTCTGGAAACAGGTTAACTATCCTATTCGTTCTTTATCTTCGTTATTGTGTTTTTCCTTCCCTTCTATTTCTTTCTTTTTTCGATTCAAAAAATATATTATTTTTCGTGTGATTTTGTTGGCTAGTCTTAAAAAAGCCAGAACTTTTGATCCGAGAGTCGAAACGAGCACCATTGCATATAAAATTGAACTGATTTTCGTTCCCTACGAAGTTCTTTCAATGTTTGTAGCCAAATTCTATCGTTTTCATCCACTTTTTAGGTCATTAAATTTTCTACGTCATTTTACCTAAAAATCCAAATTTTCATTGTTTTAGCTATCATCTTCTCATCTTATCCATATCTTATCTTTATCTTTTAAATCTTGTTATCCTTATTTATTTATCTTATCCATCGTTATCCTTATCCTTATTCTCATATCTTATCTTATATTATCATATCTTATCACATCATATCTTACTTCATCTTATCATATCTTATCTTATCATATCTTGTCTTTCCTAAATTCTGTACTTTCCTAAGTTCAACACTTTCCTAAATTCATTACTTTCCTAAATTCTTGGTTTCCCGAAATTCGTTTCTTGCTCAAACTTGTTTCAAAAATTTCTATTTTGGAATTCTACACAATTACAAGCTATTTGAATTGCTTTAAAAGTGTGATTCTTCTAAGAACATAAAATAATTAGCTGGAGTGGTGTGAGAAAAACCTTGAGTGAAATAATATTTGAGTTGAACACGAGTGATCATCCCCATCTTTTGAGTGCAAACATGTGAGGGAGCGCTAGTGAGGTCCTTAAATATTTCTTTCTTTGTTTCTAACACTCTATCATAGCAATGTCAAACCAAAGTGGAGATAATGATATTGATCATGTTCCTGAAGCTATGCTATGTGAGGCTCAACAATGAGAGTTTGTACGTTTTAATCGACATGTGGAGGCTATGAGGGACGCATTAGAGTGTATGGATACAAGGTTGCAAGCAGTTGAAAGAGTAACACCAAATCACAACGAAGGGTGAAAAAGACGTAGAAATAGAATACCTCATGTTGATTACTTTGAAGATGAAGATTTTGATTATAATGAGGAAGATGATGACATAATTGTTGAAAGGGTCATTCCTAGAGGATGAGGAAGAGAAGGTCACAATTTTGGCAGAGGTAGAGGGAGAATGCGAGAAAATCAATTCCATGGTAGAAACCGAGGCAATGACGATTTTGTAGATAGAAATTTGGGAAGCATTAAACTTAAGATACCTCATTTTCAAGGTAAATAAGATCTAAAGGCCTATTTAGAATGGGAAAAGAAGGTGGAACTCATATTTGATTGTCATCACTTTAGTGAGGAGAAGAAGGTCATGTTGGCGGTTACACAATTTTCAGATTATGCTATAGCTTGGTAGAAGAAGAAATTTGGAGAATCCTATTGAGACCTGGCATGATCACAAGTCTACAATGTGGAAGAGATTTGTACCTAGGCATTTTCATAGGGAACTTGTGTAGAAACTTCAAGTTCTTAGACATGGCAGTAAGGGTGTGGATGATTACTACAATGAGATGGAAATGCTCATGACTAGGCTGATATAGAGGAGGATATGGAGACAACTATGGCACATTTCTTGGCTGGTTTGAACAAGGAGATAGCTGACCGAGTGGATTTACAACCTTATGTGGAGTTAGAGGAGATGGTGCACATTGCCATCAAGGTTGAAAAGCAACTCCAAGGAAGAGAGGCAGCAAGATATGTTTCCAAACCTTATTCCAACTCTAATTCTACTTGGAAAAGTGATGGAAATGGTGATTTTAAGCGTGAAAATAAGGCTGCTTATGATGGTGCAAAGGGAAAGGCAGATACGATTTTCAAAGAAAAATCCAAAATCGAAGAGCTTAAAGGGAGAAATAGAGACATTAAGTGTCAAGGTGTAGGTCATATTAGCAGGGAGTGCCCTAATAGGAGAACTATGACCCTACAAAATGGTGAGATAGTGACTGATGAAGAAGATGGTAACAATGAAAGCGAATTGGAGAGTTGTAGAGAATGAAGCATTGAGGAACCAATTAAGGGTGATGTGTTGGTTACAAGACGTGCTCTTAACACCCAATTGAAAGAGGAATGCCATGAGCAACGAGACAACTTGTTCCACACAAGATGTCATGTTCAAGGTAAAGCATATAGTGTGATTATCGATGCTGGGAGTTGCACTAATGTGGTGAGTACATTATTAATTAATAGATTGAGAATGTCTACTACACTACACCCATGACCATACAAGCTTAAGTGCCTTAATGATTGTGGTGAGGTCAAGGTGAATAGGCAATCTATTATCTCATTTTCAATTGGTAAATATCATGATGAGGTGTTGTGTGATGTGGTTCCTATGCATGCTAGAGATATTTTGCTTGGTAGACCATGGCAATTTGATAGGAGAGCTATACATGATGAGTACCTCAAATAGGTATTCATTCACCAAGGATGAGCGGAAGACTATACTTACACCACTTTCCTAAAAAAAGTGTATGAAGACCAATGTAAAATGGAAAGGATGAGAGCGGAGGCTGAAAAGAAAGAAAAAGAAAGTAAGAAAAATGCTTTATAGAGTGAAAATAAAATGAGTGAAAAGAAATAGGGAAAAGAAATAGGAGAGAAAAGTGCTTTAGAGAGTGAAAAGAAAAGGAGTGAAAAGAAAGAGGGAAAAGAAAAATGAGAGAAAAGTGCTTTAGAAAGTGAAAAGAAAAAGAGTGAAAAGAAAGAGGGAAAAGAAAAAGGAGAGAAAAGTGTAAAGAGTGTGAGTTTAATAACCAAGGCAAGTGAGGTTAGATATGCATTGTACTCTAATCGGTCTATATTTGTACTCTTGTACAAATGGGCTTATTTTGTAACTAATGAACTTAACTCCTCTTTGCCTAGTGTGTTTGTTGATCTTTTGCAGAAATTTGAAGACTTGTTTCCCGAGGAGATGCCAAGTGGTTTACCACCAATTAGAGGCATAGAACATAAAATTGACTTCATTCTTGGAGCTGCCATACCCAATTGGGCAACATATAGAACGAATTCAAGTGAGACAAAGGAGATCCAAAAACAAGTGGAGGAGTTGTTAACTAAGAGGTATGTGAAGGAGAGTCTAAGTCCTTGCTCAGTTCCTGTTATTCCTGTGCCAAAGAAGAATGGGACATGGAGGATGTGTGTAGACTGTGGAGCCATCAATAAAATGAATGTAAAGTATCGTCACTTTATTCCTAGGTTAGATGATATGTTTGATGAATTATATGGTTCGTGTTTGTTCACTAAGATAGACTTAAAATCTGGTTATTATCAAATTCGAATGAATGTTAGAGATGAATGGAAAACAGGGTTTAAGACAAAGTATGGGTTGTATGAGTGGCTTGTTATGCCATTTCGTCTCACTAATGCACCTAGCACATTCATACGATTGATGAACCATGTGTTGCGCGAGTACTTGAGAAAGTTTGTTGTTGTTTACTTTGATGATATTCTCATATACTCTAAGTGCTTAGATGATCATATCATGCATGTGCGTCAAGTACTAGAAATTCTTAGGCAAGAAAAGTTGTACGCTAACCTTAAGAAGTGTAACTTTTGCATGGAAATAGTTAATTTTCTTGGTTTTGTAGTGTCTAGTCAATGTATTGAGGTTGATGAACAAGGTAAGAGCCATTAAGGAGTGGCTAAGACCTAAGAATGCTAGTGAGGTGAAGAGTTTTCATGGGCTTGCTGGTTTCTATAGGAGATTCATTAGAGATTTCAGCACTATAGCCGCACCTTTGAATGAGTTAGCTAAGAAAAATGTTAGATTTGTTTGAAGTGAGTCACAAGAACATGACTTTATTGAACTTAAGGATAAATTGTGTACTGCACATTTGTTTGCTTTACCTAACTTTGATAAGTCTTTTGAGATTGAATGTGATGCTAGTGTTACAGGAATTGGAGCTGTTTTGATGCAGGATCAAAGGCCACTAATGTACTTTAGTGAGAAGTTAAGTAGGAAAGCCTTGAAGTATCCAACATATGACAATAAATTATATGCTTTGGTTCGAGCTTTACAAACATGGCAGCATTATTTGTGGCCTAGGGATTTTGTGATACACACTGACCGTGAAAGTCTAAAGCATTTGAAGAGTCAAGATAAGTTGAACCATAGGCATGCCAAATGGGTGGAGTTCATCGAAACATTCTCATATGTGATTAAGTATAAACAAGGTAAAGAGAATGTAGTTGCAGATGCATTATCCAGAAGGTACACTCTACTTAATTCTCTTAGTGCTAAATTATTGGGTTTTGAGCATATTAAGGAGTTGTATCAACATGATGATAATTTTGGTGAAATTTATGCATATTGTGATCATGCGGCTGTTTTAGATGATTTTTACTTGTTTGATAGTTTCTTATTTAAGAGAAATAGGTTGTGCATTCCTAACTGTTCTATGAGGAAATTGCTGATTGAGGAAGCAGTTGGAGGAGGCTTAATAGGGCATTTTGGGGTAAATAAGACCTATGATATGCTGTTAGAACATTTCTTTTGGCCTGATATGAAACATGATGTGCGTAAGGTTTGTGAGCATTGCATTACATGTAGAGATGTTAAGTCTAGGTTGAAGCCGTATGGGTTGTATATGCCACTACCTGTTCCTAATGAATCTTGGACGGATTTATCTATGGATTTTGTACTTGAATTTTCTAGAATTAGGAAAGGCCGTGATAGTATCTTTGTCGAGGTTGATAGATTTAGTAAGATGGCTCATTTTATACCATGTCATAAAACTGATGATGCTAAGTTGATTGCTGATTTGTTTTTCAAAGAAGTTATACGATTACATGGCATACCTAAGAGCATTGTTAGTGATAGAGATGTTAAGTTTTTGAGTCACTTTTGGTGTGTGTTATGGAGAAAGTTAGGAATTAAGCTACTATTTTCAATTACTTGTCACCCTGAAACTGATGGGCAAACTGAGGTAGTTAATAGGACTTTGATTACTTTACTTAGGGCAATCATAGAAAAAAAACATTAGGATATAGGAAGATTGTTTTCCATTTTTGGAGTTTGCTTATAATAGAGCATGGTATCAAAGCGGATTGAAAAGAAAAATGCTCAGGTCGCTTCACGAGTAAATAAGGAATGAAATCCAATGATTTTTCAGCCCGGAGATAGGGTTTGGATGCATTTTCACAAAGAGAGGTTTTCACTTTAAAGAAAGTCCAAGTTGAGTCCAAGTTGAGCCCAATAGGAGATGGTCCTTTTAAATTCTTGAAAGAATTAATGACAACGCATATAAAATGGACCTTCCAGGTGAGTATAATGTTAGAGCTTCTTTTAATGTGGCTGTTTTGAGTCCTTTTAATGTAGGTGATGCTTTCGATTCGAGGACGAATCCTTTTGAGGAGAGGAGAAATGTTAAGGATAAACCTACACACCAAGTTTCAAGAATTCAACATCTTGAAGTGAGCATGAACAAGAAGGAAAGGAACAAGTTCAAGAGGTTTGTAGTCCAATTAGCATTCCTCAAAGACCAATAACAAGGTCGTGATCTAAGAAGCTTCAACAAGCCTTAATTCGTCATTTGCAAGGCTTAGTTAATTCAGCTAGTGAAGGTTTACAAGGACACCAAAGCTTTGGGACAAGTGCAGCTGGAGTTCAATACAACTTAACTCAAGTCCAAATTACTATTGGAGTTTAATTAAGTAATGGACCACTTTTTATGTTTTCTATTAGGCTGGATGAAATTTTACTTTATTTAGAGTCCATTAGTTTTATTTAGCTTAATATAGTCTATTCTTAATTATTAAGTTTTCTATTTTTGTGTTTAAAGGTTTTTAGAAAACCTTTGTTTTTAGGGAACTTTTGTAAAGGTTATAAATATGCCTTGGTCGAATGTTTTAGGGGCCAGAAGTTATTATTTAAAAACATCAAGGTTGTTTTTACTTTTATCTTTGTGTTCTTGAGTAGAATACATGCTTTAAGAAATATTCAAGTAGACTAATCACCTTCTTATGGAGTGTTTCAAAATTGAAATTTAGTAACAAGTTTTCTTTATTTTGGTTATTGATCATCTATCTAAGAAATCTGTTTTTCTAGCCTTTCTTAGGGGCTGTTGCCGAATTGGTTTTCAGAGTTTTCATGTTAATGCTTTGAGGAATCGTATATGTAAATGGGTTCTCAAGCTTATTCCTAGAGGTTCTGTATCAAACTCTCTAAGGTGCTTATAGTAAAGGAAACGGGAAAAAATCCCCAAAGAGCCCGCAGTAGAGGAAACGGAAAAAACTTTCCAAGGAGCTCGTGGCAAAGAAAATGGGAGAAACTCTGCCAATAAATGCAGAACTTCAAACTCAAACTCCTGCAATCCAATTATAAAATGATACACTCACTCCTTACTCATTTCAATAAATTATTATATTATTTTTGTACAATATTCTTGTCACAGATCTCACCGTATGAGAGAAGGAAAAGAAAAAACTCTATCAATGAGCTCATAGTGAAAGGAACGGAAAGACATAACAGAAAATAAAGAGATGACACCTGGAAACAAATAGATATTTTTTCAAAAGGCACTAGACCCATACCAACTCTAAAACATTGCTTGTGAAATTTTCTCTGAGCGGGAAGATGAAGGGTTGCTATAAAACAGCGCAGGTAAAGTGTTCTCTAAAGTAAGATGAAAGATTGCTTCAGAATAGCGCATGTAAGGTATTCTCTGAACGGGAAGATGAAACGATAAAAGAATACGAAAAAGATAGCCATAAATGACGCCCAAAGAGGCGGAGAATAATGTTACGTGATAATGGCAGAAAAAATAAACATTACGATTTAATGAATAAATTTTTGTTGAGTGTAATGGGGGCCAATGTACAGGTAAAATTTCACATGACACGTGACAAGATCTAGACCGAAAACTCCATCGAAGTGAAGATAGAGTGAGAATCGTAGGATCAATTAGGTCGTTATGAAGAACAGACTAATCAAATGAAAGTAAATAAATTGCCGATGTGGCAACAATCCAAAGAAAAACTAATCAAGACCATTGGATTGATCAGACGATCAAGATTTACTAAGCTGTTAATGTTGATAAACTGGATCCCAGAGGAATATTCTGTTGATCATATTTTTAGATAGAAGTAGATAAACTTTATCAGATTATATGAAGGCCTATAAATAGAGGCATATGTAACAACATACAAAAAACAAGAACAACACAACAACACTCAACACCCATAATGAAATACTATCAAAGTCTCCCGGTGGTTTTTCACGTAAATCATGGTATTTTTATTCTCTCATTCTCTGTCTTTTCTTATTATTCTCTATATTTTCATATTTTTATGTAGGGGATTCACGATCAATTCTCAAAGACCATGAATTTTTTCCTTTACATTTTTCTCTTTCATTTCTCTGCTCTTTCTCTCTCTCTCTCTCTGATTCTTTCTCTTGCTCACTTTCTATTTCTTTTCTTTTTGCTTGTTGTTGCTCTCTCTCCCTCTGTTTCTCTCTGGCTCTCTCTCTTTCCCCCATGCTTCTGCCATCACCGGTGGTGGAGATCGATGGTGCTTTTCCTTCCCCTTCCCTGTTCGTTCTTCCTTCATTTTTATAAGCAGACTATAACCAAGTTTAGGTTAGTTACTTGAACTGACCCAGTTGAACCGCCTATACGACATGCAACTTGAAACGAATTGGTTCATTTAAACCAAACTGTTCTAGCTCAACCAAACCGAACCGGCCCTACTTCAAACTGATTTGAAATGCATTAACTTAGACTAACACCCGATCAATATTTGATGAATCTTATTCTTATCAGTTCAAGTAAGTGAACTTATATTATAATATGACCACGTGTGATAAATGTAAGATGTATAATTATCATCAGCTATAATTGTCTGTAAATATGTTATGCCATGTATATGTTTTGTGTAAGTGAACTTATATTGTAATATGACTCAAATGTCATAAATGTAAGATGTATTGTTACCTTCAGCTATACTTATCAATAAATATGTTTTGTGCATACTTATGTTTGTGTAAGTAGGCTTACTTAGTGATGTGACTTTGATGTTCTAATTGTAATATGTATTTACATTTAGTATTCTTAAAGTGTGTTTCCTATATTGTTCATATCTGTGAACACGTTTATAGTTGTTTCTTTGTATTGTTATATTTTTATTATATTTAACATGTGATATCTATTTGGGTATGACTGATCATATGTTACCATGTACCATTAAGTTAAGGTTTTTTGGATATGTTATATGTACTAGTATACATTGTGTATTTACATGTGAGACATATGATCACAAAATATGAAGCTAAATTAAGTCAAGTGGTAATTAAGCAAGATATGAAATTAAACACGTCTCTTAGTTAACAAGAAATCAGACTGTTAAATTTTGTTCTGTTATACGAATCAGGTATCATCTGTTCATGTTTTCGTCACACATGGATTGTCATTTGTTCTTGTTTCTATCACTCAATGGGGTGTCATTTGCATATGTTTTTCCATCACCTATGAGTGACGTCTGTTCATGTTTTCTATCACTTATGGGGTGTATCTGTATACGTTTTCTCATCACCTATGAGTGTCATCTGATTCTGTCATCTAGTGTGTGCCATCTGTTTCGTCACCCAATTTATCATGTTATGATTCAATTCAGATATGTAAACAATTCTGGTTAGGTTGTTAACTAGGGAATATGTCAAGATAAGATGTGACTAAGAATGTTATATAATTTTGGATGAGACATATGTTAACTATGTGCTATGTTGAGCCAAGAAACGATCAAGTATGTTAAGTTATTTCATTTATGATACATGTCAAGTTAAGTTATATTATGTCATATTGCATTTATAACATGTGGATACATATTATTATGTGAGTTTATTTACTGAGTACTACCTAGTACTCATCCTACAGTTGTTTATTACAGGTGGTGATGGCGAGTAGCATAAGTGAGAGACCATCTTAACTAGTTGAACCAATAGAGGAATTTATGATTTTCAATTTACGATTTACTTTAAAAATTGGGAAAATGTTTTCTGATAAACTAAGTTATTTAAGTAGTTTAGTATACGTTTTCCTTTTCTACAAATTAAGATGGGTGAAAATTTCATGAATTATAGATCTCATGTTTTGACTTTATTTAAGAGATTAATTCATTTTTATCGATGTTTCATAAATTATACATTTATGACGCTTTTTCGCTTTCACTTTTTAATGATAAAGATTTTTATCATGGATAAATTAAGATTTCAATTCAGAAATTTTCTTAATTAAGGTTTTTCGAATTAGAGATTTTGAATTTGTGAAATCGCATGCATGTTTAACTCTCGGGGCATTACTTTCCCCATATCCATATTCACGATACCAAAGTAACATGCTTTATACGTTGAGAAAAGATCCCTTCTGGATGTAACATGGATGGCGGCAACATTATCAACTATCCAATCTATTTCTAGGCACGTGACATTCACAACATTTTTCATTGCAGTAATATAGACACATTAGTTAGTGGCAGCTACTGTCTCTGATATATCATTTTTCTTATCGACGTTTTCCTTCTACTGTTTGGCTTTTCAGTTTTTAACAATCACTTTTCTTGTGGCCCATCATCTTGCAGTGATAACACTAAATACCCTATTTCAAAAACTTGTTTCTCAAACAATCATGATTACTGGTCTTTTTCCTACTTTGACTTGTCCCTCGATTTTTTGTAAGAAGAGCCTCTGAGAGACTGGTAGAAAGACTCAAAGTTTTTCTTCTTTTTTCTTCATTCAACAAACTGTTTTTCACAGTACTCATCGAGAATTTACCATTAGGAGAGGAATTTCTTATAGACACAACAAATGTTTTCCAACTGTCTGGCAATGAAGTGAGAAGTAACAAGTCCTAAAGCTCGTCACCGAGGACCATTTTCATGGTAGAAAGCAAATTCATAATACTCTACATCTCATTCAAGTACTCTACAATTAAATATTCCCTTTTTTGTATTTTAGGTTGTTAAGCTTTTTTATTATAAAAGCTTTATTCCCAGTTGTTTTCCTCTCATAAGGCTCTTCTAATTTATTCCAAAAAGAGTGTGCGGAAGTCTCATTTAAAATATGGTCATACACCCACCCATTGAAGTATAAAATCCCCAACTTGTTGATTCAACAACTCCTAATCTTCATTACTCATACACTTTTATTTTCTCGATTCACCTTTGATCGGAGCATGATACCATTTGTAATAGATGAGATCTTCCCTTTTTCTTTTCGATAACTGTCGGTTAGCCCCATTCGGACTAACCATCCTACCAAGTGATTGTAAAATGACATTAAACCAAGCTCTACTACCACTTGTTAGAATTTTTACTAACCCCAATAACACATATCACAATAATTCTCTAACATATTGATAAACTAATCGTAGGAAAGTAGAAAAATAGGACATCAGATTTAACGTGAAAGACCTTTCAGTGCGAAGAAAAAAATCACGAGACAAACTCTGAATAATATATTCACCATATAATAATGGGGATACAACAAGTTCTTCTCTAGATAAAACTAGAGGATTACACCAAATCAAATAAATTATTTGTCACTATTAATGGTGGATACACCTAAATAAACTTTGTCAAATAAATAGATAATCAAAACTACAAAAGTAGAGATGAAAGAGATATTACCATTGAAGAATACTGCGATGGATCCATGAAGACATCTCATATTATCAAGACGATGAGAGAAAAAATTTATTGTAACCACGTGACAATTTTTTCTCTTTTTCCTCAAAATTTTCTACTCCTCACCTCACATCCACTTTTCTCTTCTATGGCTGCTAAAACACGTCTAAAATATATGCACAAAAATTGCTAAATTAAAGACATCTAAAAGTATTAGACATTAAAAACCCTCACCCACACCAAACGCACACCACCATCTAAAATAATGAGCTTTCATCAAGAATGGGCAATTCTTAAGAAAATATACACAAATAGCCCAAAAAAATATAAATAAAAAATAGGCACTAACCTCCCAAAACCCGCTTCTCCAACCCAATCCGCTACCACCCAGACCAAACTCCTCCTTNTCCACCCAGCCCACTCTCCTCCCCCACCTAGCACAGAGCCCACTCCCCTCCCTTAAATCACCAATTTATTCTCTCTTTCTCATTTATCTCATTTTAGTTAATTAAATTGATTGATTAATTATTATTTTAGTTAATTAAATTAGTCAATTAATTAATTTAATAAATCAATTAATATTAGATCTAGGTACCCACCCACCTACCACTATCGCCCCACAAAATAGTATCAAAATAATCATATGTTGAAGAACATATGTGTGTGTGCGCCTCTATGTGAAACTGTGAGTATGTTAAGTATTAATTTTGTATTAATGAAATTTAAGATTTCAAGCAACGTTTATATAAATGTAATTACATTTATTACAAAATATATTATATACATACAATAAATAGTGAAAAAATATCATCTAACATTCTTATTATCATAAAACCTAACCGATGTGAAATATAGTATTTAATACATATCATAAATATACCAAATATATAACATTTATATTTGTAAAACACCATAAATTTTGTAAGAATCAAAATATCAATATAATATAATGTATATATGATATTTAATATGTATGGTTCATATCGTATATACTATTTACATCTAATTCTCTGCCACTTTTTTCTGAAATTTTTTTTACGTCAAAAATTATTTTTCTACATGTCACCCTTAAAGTGACTAGTTTTGATGTTTTTCATACTTAAGATTATTTCTGATGATTTTTTTTTAAATGGTCTAGTTATGATAAATACTACTAAAATAATTCAATTGGTGTGTTGGGCTAAAACAATTCAATTTGTGTCTTGGAAAAGACATGGCTGAATAAACAAGACCTCATAATTTGGGCTTTACTTTCTTGGGCTAAAAGGAAGCCCAGTCTCCTCCAATAGGAGGGACGCCCAACATAAAGGAGGATCCCGAGCAAATGGGTGGTCTAAACCACTCCGGGGGGAAACAAGCTCCTCTAATTCAACAACCTTTACGAGTGTCGTCTTCTTAACTTTATATGTTTCCCTTTATCTTCTTCAGGACCCTTCTCCTCTCTAGTAGTTGGTGGGTTAAGTGGGAAAGGTGGTAAAAGTAGTCCAAAAAAACAGATCATTAGTTGGGAAGCCTAATTTCTTCAAGGCCCAAAAAATGGCACACATTGTGGAAACTGGAAACATACTCGTGAGACTTGTTTTAAGTTACATGGATACCTAGAATGGTGGGATGAACTCAAGGCCCAAAAACAATGTGTGATAGCTACCAACAAGGGTTTTGGCAGGGTTTACTTTGGTAAACGCTGAGCCTCAATTATCTTTAATTTCACAAGTAGAATCCTCATGCACTTTTCATCTCAATGATTCGGGTAATTGTCGTTATGTTTTATTTAGTTGAAATCAGATGAATACCATGGATGTATAGTTGATTCAGAGGCAACCAATCACAATTATGATTGATCCAACAGCTTTTGTCAGTACTTCCACCAAAACAAGCTATTATCCCCAATGCTAGTGGTTACTTCAGTTACAGTGGTTGAAATTGTCTCTCTCACCCTCTCTTCATTATCAAACAATCTACTTTTTCCATCTCCCTTAAATAAGTTGGTTTTTGTAGGCCATGCTACTTAGGAAATAAATTGCTGTGCACCTATCTCAGATTTTGTTTTCTTCAGAATATTCTCACCAAAGAGATCATTGGTCGTCGTACCAAAAGAGAGGGTTGTGTTATATGGGAAGATTTCCATACTTGTCAATTCTATGTTGGGGTTAATTCAAAACTTGAAACTTTTTCTCTCACATGCTAAAAAAAATTGCAATTTAATTAACATATATTATCTTTTGAAAAATATTGTAGAAAAATCATTTTTGTCCAAAAAATTATAAATAAACATTGTTAAGGTGTAACTTTATTTTCGTTAACTAATTCAAACTCCAATGTTTAGGTTTTGCGGATAACTTGGCCACACCCGACTTCGATCACGTGACATGATGTTGAATCTCAAATGTTCATAATTAATTCTAGTGTTAAGATTCATTGAGTATGTCCAATCCATCAAACCTAGAGTTAAGTTAAATGATAATATTCAATTAACTAAAGTTTGGTAAGAGAAGCATGAACTAATCCTAGGGATAGGATTTCAAGTATATCATAGTCTAATCAAGGTTAATTGTTAAACCATCAATCCTATAAATATAGGTGTGCATGGTGTCTAACATCTTCTTCTTACCACTAATTACCTACTATTGGGCATGATGTCACGATGATAACGATAATCGTACTAATCAGACCATAATTTTATGGCTTGTGGTGACATCATTTTTTAAGTGTTTTCAAAATTTAAAATGTCTAGATAATCATTACATTCTCATTTCAAATCGAGTGGAAAAGCCTTTATAAAAGCATGAAGATCTTAAAAATTTTCTCAAAACCAACTAGCATTATTCCCAAGGTTCGACATTTACGTGTATGGATAGATTTGTGGATAAAATATAATCACACTTTCAACAAATCTTATCTTCAATACTAGGGAGTAGGTTATTATTTTGTAACTTAAACCCTCTTAAGGGTTTCAGAGGCAATAGTAAAGAAAATTGAATTTGGTTATTATTTTGTAACTTGAACCCTCTTAAAGTCAAACAATAATTTAAAAACCAAGTAGATACAAAGAAATCCATGTGCAATTTGCCATGGTTGTAGGATATGTTTTTATCTATTAGAATGGCACTACTAGCGCTAACGATGTTAACATACTTAAAATACGTGATCTCCAATGATTTGATAGCCTAATATTTTAAAAAGCGTTTGAGGCCTCTACCTTGAGGCGCACCTCAAAGCGAAGCGTCATTTGACCCAATTGAGACTTCCAACTCTACAGTAGCTAAACGATACTTCTGCCTCTATGGCATGAGTCGTGCACCTACGAGACTACACCTTAAGGCTATTGAGGCATACGTCACAAATTTGTATATGATTCATGTGTTTTTTTACCCTCGCGTGCAGTTTTTGGGTTTTACCAAGTCAAACAATGAAAAAAATTGAAAGAAAAATAGAGAAGCAAGAAAATGATGCCCCACAAGTTCTACTTTCCTTATAATCCTCCTCGTTTCTTCTTCTTCTCGATTCTTCTCCTCAGTTTTTGGGGTCCATTTTTTCTTCTTCTTCTACTCTTCATTTTGCTTTGTTTCTTCAACTCCAGTTTCTGAGCTAACAGGTGTTGTTTGACTAAATTACATGCATGCTGTCACATGGTGTCTAAGTAGTCCAAAAACACTTTATTATTTGTCTACTCACATTTTTTCACTTTCTAGTGGCTACACATTTCAAGATTTTATTTTTTTCTACTAATTTATTTTATTTTATTTTATTTTCTACTTTAGTTTGAGTCTCACGCCTCGAGAGGCTTATGTTTCGCTACGTCTCACCTTATAAAAGAAAAACGCCTTGAGGCTGAAGGGATTAGTGCAATAGAAAATTGTTTTGATCTTAAAAGACTTTTACCAAACAATCCAATCTATGTTAGAATGAATATAGAGAGCATACCCTTACTGTATGAACCCTAAGAATCAAAGTTTTTTCATAATGAGCCAATCCTCGATCTATACGTGAACCATGTCCTTGATCTACGCGTCAGACCATGAGAAGTTGCCACCCCCACGCCGCCAACGGCCATGAACCCCCAATGTTGACCCTTGTGTTTTGCTGCAAACTACCAAGTATTTCCACAATCCACCTTGAATCGATACCTCAAGATCTTTCTCATTATTGCTCGGATCGTCAACCGAATACCAGTTGTGGGCACTTGGAGGAAAAATTTAACCTTTCTTCGCTCTCTAATTTTCAAGTAGGAGAGATTTGTCTTCCTAGGGTTTCTCTTCTCTCACTAACGATGCCGAAATGGTATAACCTAATCTCTAATAGAAGCCTCATATTTATACTGAAATCCAAAGATCGGGGTTGGATGAAAATTATTTCTAAATTAAAACTAATTAAATTAATTTTAATTAATAACTTTTATCACTAAAATTAGGACCTACTTGATTGATTACTTGGTATTTGTGTCATACTTATTTATTACCATTACGATAATACCTATAGGCCTATAACTCATGGCTAGCTCTGAGAGATATCAAAAAGTTCAGAGCCCGATAGCCTAAATCCAATAGGTTTTAGCCTATCCCAAGCCCAATTCTTAGATTTTTATAGTCAAGCCCTAAAATACTAGGGTCAGGCTTGGACTGCCATTTAGCTAATAGAGCTAGCCCGACAAGCCGACTGAATAAGCGCAATCGGACATAGCTGAGTTGCCCATCCGACTAGGCTAATTAGCCCACCAAAAGATGTAGTCAAATTGACTACAATTGTGTCATTGGCACATTTGAAAGAAATAAGATGAACTACAAAATATTTGCAATTCAAAATATTTTCAATAGCGTCGTTCGAATGTTTAAACGGCTAGTTACTAATTAGTAATTAGTTGAGGATTTAGGATTAATTAGTTATAGCCATTTACACATTCTCTCCCTTCAATCTTTTACCATCCCCTAATATTTTCTATTCCATATATGCCTCATTTTTTGTGTCTCATTCTTTCTACATATTTTCATTAAACTAATACATTCTAATTTCTAATCTCTAAATTCCAAGCTCTCAGACGCTCATTTTTTCTACTATAAGC
Source organism: Datisca glomerata (assembly GCA_003255025.1). NCBI lineage: Eukaryota > Viridiplantae > Streptophyta > Magnoliopsida > Cucurbitales > Datiscaceae > Datisca > Datisca glomerata. Next base: position 791,070 of record QANY01004770.1, on the reverse strand, counting down.
TAAGCTCTTAATCTATATATATTTAAGTCTAGAAATCTCAAATACTCAATTTCTTATCTTTACAAGTTGTAAAGTTTCAAGTAGTCTACTTAAGCACTCAAAGTTTGTAAGGTTTGAGCCTGAGTAATCATACTATATTTCATATTTAGGAAAATTTACAGTTTAGTATTAATTTTAGCATTATTGTGTACTAGTTTGTACTCTAATTTACAGTCATCATAATTATAATAATTATGATGACATCTAATAATATCAACTTCGTTGATATTAATGAGAAAAATGATATTTTTATGAAGAATTAGAATTTTGGAGTTCACCTAATGATATCACCACACGTTCTAGCATGCACACTACACCATCTTCTTCTTTAGGTAAAAGACAATAGTTTAAAGTATGAAAAAAATTTACTGAAGAAATAATAACGAATCCTGATAGTATTAGTGAACTAAAAGCAATCTATAACAATTGTAAGAAATATTTGAAATGTGAATTTGGGTCCGGTACAAGTCATTTAAAAAGGCACATGGAGCAAACTTGTACTATTTTAAAAAATAAGACAATAAATAATATGTTACCCGGTCAAAGTAAAATTAGCAAGGATGTAGATGGTAATGTGTCAACATGAAATTATGAGGAAACATATGCTAAACAATAATGAGTTGATTATATTATTAGGGTCATGCATTCATATACATTTATTGATAAACATGATTTTATCGGTACTATTCAAAGGGTATAAATCTTCAATATGATAGTTTTCAAATTCTACTTTAAAAAGAGAAGTCGTGAAAAATTTTACTACAAAAAAGAAAGTGTTTCAGCCGAAAACCTCAACAACATTCTTCGTATAGTCTCCCCTCCAGATTAAGTTCCTCGTATCCTCAGTGTCTGTAAAATTTTCTCTCCACGTAGAGGCTCCCTCAGTCGCGAACCTGCACAACACAGAAATAACTCTATGGTGAAGAGAACCGGGGGTGGTTTCCTCGTCGAAAAGCCTCTGATACCTAAGTTAGTATTCAATCGAAATTCTGGGGTAATTTCCTTAGGGGGGAGTAAGCATACATCTTTTGTCGATCGATATATGTATTTATACCTGAGTCCTCAGATGGGAGGGAGCATGTCGAGGAAGCCTCTTGGAGGCGTGCTGGAGAAGCAATGTGAGACACGTCATGACTGTCCTTGATTGGATGGAGGGGAGGCAATCATGACATAAAGCGATAGACACTAACTGTTGACATGCCTTTGAAATGACCAGACGGAGGCTATCCTGACATCATGTCATGGCGATTGGACTTGTTCAATCATTGACTCAAACTTATTGTCGAACCTCCTCAGCGGAATATGGAGGTACTTATGGTTGGACGAGCCGATCTGGTATTTCACAATAAAGTGATAGATGGAACTGCCATTAAATGACTTATTAATATATTAATAGACGACTTCGGAACGGCATATGCATCACACATCATGGATCAAATAAAGACTTTGGGGTTCTAGCAAGCCACTGCTACATCCATTTCATTATAAATTGAGTTGCAAAAACTTATGGATAGGTATTCAGGCCTATGAGTAGGTGTCACCTAGGACGTTACTTTCATCCAGCAATGATGGCCCTACGCTAAGTACTATCCGAGCTCTTCTCAGAAACTTTAATCTCTCTTATACGCGCTCGGGTTTGTGCTACCCGAGCTTCCTTGAAGCTAGCCAGTCGAAGTCAGTTCTTTTCTTTGGAAACTTTCTTTTTTCATAGGCTTCTCGATGTGGTGTGACATGTGTCGTCGTACTATTGGAGCTCGGAAAACACCCATAACATAAAGCCTTGAAAGTTTTTTTAAAGATTATGAAGGAATTTTACTTTGACTACACATTATATATATAATTGGATGTTTATGTAGAGTATAATTTTACTTATTATGATTGAATCTCCTCCTACCGGTCATATTATAGGTAATGTTATTTTAGAGGAATTAAAAAAGTGAGATTTTGTTAATAAAAAATTTTTGTTGTCATTAGATAATGCTAGTAACAAGACCTAGTCGAAAATTATTTTCTTGATTATATTCAATCTCCATTAGCTAATCAATACCGTATTCGTTGTTGTGCACATATTTTGAATTTATTTATACAGGATGGTTTAATTTTATTATTTGATTCAATTTCAAAAACTAATAATATGGTTCATAATATTAATTCATCTCAATCTAGACATGAATTATATTTTTAATATTGTCAACGATTACATAGAAAAAGAAAAAATATAAGAGCCAATTTACCACTTAGGTGGAATTCTACCTGTGAAATGTCGAATTTAGCAACACAATATAAAAATATTATAAATATATATTGTATTGAAGTATGTAATAGTTCATGACATGTAATATTAAACGTCCTAATGAATATGATTGGACTGTCGTTGAGGTGGTAAGAGATTTTTTTATGTTTTTAATACCACCATAAAAGTTTTTGTAGTGTATATACTCCTAGTGTTATCACGTTATTATTGAATTAGTAAATATTTGCGCTATGTTTTCTACTTACAAAAATTAAGATATTTTTAGAAGTGTAATTATTAAAATGAGAGGAAATTTTGATAAATATTTTTATGACATAAATGTTATCTTTTTTCTTGGTATTATGATTGATCCTAGATATAAAAAAGAAGCTCTAGAATCTTGGCTAGAGATATCTTATGATAAAGATAATATTAGAGTTAATGATATTTTACTACTTTTGATAAAGCTTTATTTGATATGTATAAGTATTGTAAGCATTATGTAGCTCATCCTCAATCGTCCACTTTAACTTCCACACTACCAAGCTCATCTTCTACCAACAAAAAGACAATTGCATTTGAAGTTTTTAAAAGTCGAAGAATGTCGACATTAACTTTTAGCATCTAGTGGATCCAATGACTTAAAAATATATTGATGTACCATTACTAGTAGATGGAGAGAAAGTATACAAACTCAATGTCTTAGATTGGTGAAAAAATGACGTAGCCTTCTTATGCTTCAACTAATGGCTTGTGATATACCAACTGTGTCAGCTTCAACAGTCGCGTCAAAATCAGTTTTTAGTATCGGTGGACAAGTATTATCTGACACAAGAAATAGTTTGTCCCCTTCAACCACCGAACACTTATTTATTTAAAAGATTGGGATCTAACCAGTAAGTGAATGCCAGATTAAATTGTACTCGAAGAACTACATAATCAAATGGTCATGGTTGAGAATTGGAAAGCCAAATATGAAAATTATAGTCTCCGGAAGAGTGATTATCATCAATTGTATTTGGATTTTTAATTGTATTAGATTATTAATTGTAAATTTTTTATAGTTGAGAAATTATAAATGATAGACGGATAAGTACGTGTCAACCTAATTGAGATATATTTGATTCGTAATGATGTAAATATTTCTAAACATTTTTAATGCAGAATAAATTTTCATTAGTATTTATGTTTATTTTCATTACTATTATTTTCTAAATGCAAAAATGCTATGTATTATTTTGAACAAAGAGAATAGTAAAATAAACAATATTTTCCAATTAGCATCAATAGTCAAAAAGACTAGCCAAGCCCAACCCCGATCCTTAGGCATGGCCCAACAATCCTCCATAATCTCGAGCCCATGGACATGGCTTGGCCCTGCATTTACCAACTGGATCGGGTCGGCCTGACACTTTGATTGGTCAACAGCCTGTCGAGCCAGGTCAAGGCTAGGGCCAGAGCCATGTATTCTTGGACCGGCCCATTAACAATCCTGAGGGAGCTCGAGGACCATAAGGATAAAAATAATCAGGCTAAATAATTAATAAAATCTACCGACTAAACTTATGATCAAATTTATTAATTATTAGTTACAATTTATTCTACTATGAATCTGTAATTAAACTCCCTAGCAATTTATATTACTCGAAGTAATTATCCTCGACTTATTATTCATCATATGTTGCCTCTCCATTATATAGCATCATGTATAACTAGATAAAATATTATCTAACTAATATATATACTTCTTGTTATTCGAGATTGAAATCCCGTTCTATTTATCAACTATTATAATTCGCGTATTTGATACCTCAAGTAAAATTATAAATCTCTATATTAAGAGCACTTATAATATGAGTTCAGAATTATCTTAAAATTATAAGCATTCATAATATATAATAACACTATGTTATGATTTTAAAGAAAATATTTTTACTGAAAATCAAACTTATTAGTCTATTTAATGGATTTCAAACACACTAGCACATCACCCAGTACTCTACCTAGTAATCAAGGTAAATCACTTTATATAATAAAGTTAATATACTACCGTTTATTTTAACAAAGCGTCAGCTTCACTAAATTGTGAATAATAAATATTTGTTAAAAAGAACTCTTGGATAAATATTAAGTTCCTATGAGCTGAACTCAGTAAGACCGCTTTTGGACCTTTTACAATAATGTACTACAAGTAATATAAGAATAAATTATTTATTATTAATCAGAATTAAATATCTCAATAAATACAATAAATTCAGTTTTTTTAAGGCACAGCGCTAACAGATTCCATTTAAGCCTTTTGAAAGTATTAATCTTCTCTTGTCTGCAAAGAATTTTTTTTAAGGATAAAAACTCTAAACTTCTAAACTAATAGCAAACTTAGAGCTTGTTTACTAATCAGTAAAAAGAAAGAAGTGAAAATGTATGATTACTAATTTTGTTCAATACTTTATTTATTAAAATTAGTAACGTTAAAAGAATTATAGATCTCGCTCCAAATCAATAAAACTATTACGGGCAAATCATTACCTTCTCTTAGATAACAATAATAACATTTATACTTTACCTACTTTTATCTGGTCCACTTATCCTTGTCACTCTATTACTTTTATCATTCTTTCATCCCAATAATAACCTCTTCAACCACGAACTCTTCATTTCTCCATCTTTTTCATCTCTTTTTCTCTCTTTACAGCAGTGATCATTACCAATATTGTGGGTTTTTTCTCCATCTTTTTCAACACCCTCAAACCAGGTATGTATGTTCGAAATCATTTTGATTTCTGGGTTTAATTTTTTGGTCTATTTTCTGGGTTTTTCAAGAAATTGTAGGTAAACATTGATTGACTATCCATTTCTCCCCCTTGATCGACTATCCATTTTTTTGGTTTTTAAAGAAAATTTTTGGTTGATTTTCTGAGCAATCGTCAATGGTCTTAAAGCCGCAGCCTAATTTAATCACCATCACAAACCAATTTAATCACCATCACAAACCCATTTAGTCCGCCGATTCAACCGGTCTAATTTCATCACCACCACAAACCCACAAAATTAGTACTCAAACTCCCACTTTGTCGTTGCAAAGTCGGAGTCCGCCGATTACCATTTATTAATAAACAGATTAAAAAAAATTATAACTCTTTTTTTATTTCGATTACAAACAATAAGTAAACACATCTAAATATTGTTTTCCTTTCTTTCCTTTATCTTTTCCTTCACTCTTTACCATTTTCATATATTTCATTGCCTTCACCATTGGAGTAGACAGTCAAAATCCTTCGAAAGAAAATGTTTGTAAGACAGAAGGACCACTACATCATTGAAAGAAAGTTCCAAGTCGGGAAGTCAATAAATTGCAAATCCCTTGTAAGTTTGAATGAGTTTGGAGACCTAGAGTACAAGGAGTATAGCAAAGGTGAAAAAGCTGCCCCTTTATTCTACCATAACATTTAATGCTTACAATAATACTTAGAACAAATATGAATGTGTGTTTTCATAACCTCTTAATTAGCTATAACGTGCAACTAACGATTTCTTTTCTGTCAGAGTTGGTTTTTGATAGAATGAGGAAGAAGCCAAAATTTCCTACCATAATCTAAAGGAAACCAGTTTCCGTTTCCATTGTGCTGGTCACTTTCTGCCGCTACAGAACAGATCAACCTGAGCATGAAATGACATATTATATATAGAACCACCCACGAGAGCATTTTAACAGGAATTGTCACCAAACATCTCTAAGGTATCGCCCATCCATCTGGAGTTTCTTCACTAAAGCCTCAGCCTTTGAAGAGTCCAAGCTCTCCTGGAATTTATACCAAATATGATTTTCAGATTATTTTTCACTGGAACAATCCAAACCATCATATGACTTAAGTGTAAAAGAATAATGACCATAAATCAGTGTTTCAGAAGGAATTGTAAGCATCACAAGAAAGAAACGTTTTGAGTACATGAAGAGCAATTCCGAAAACAGACATAAATTAGAAAGGTTAAACACACAAGTTTACGTGGGAGAAAAGAGGGAGAGCAAGCATGAAATTGTAAGCAAGGTTGATAAATCCAGAGAGCCAGCAAGAAATGATCATGAATTTCAGTTGCTCTAAAATCTTAAGCGAAGAAAAGGTGGATAATCCACGAGATAACCACCAAGAAAATGGTCATGAATTTTGGTTGCAATAAATTCATTTTGACAGTGTTAGAGAGAGAGAGAGAGAGAGGGGTCCACCTGTTGCTCAACAATAGAATGCAATGTGCGATGCACATCTCTAGCCATACCCTTGGCATCACCACAAACATAAAGATATGCACCCTGACATATCAGGCTCCAAATTTTAGCTGCCTGTGCAAAGCAAGCAATCATTGGTAATAACATCAAAGTGTTATAATCTGACAAACCATCTGCCAGCTAATACCCACTTTGGCGATCATCTTATGTTGAACATACTCCTTTTGTGGTCCCTCCCTTGAGAAAGCAACAATGATTTCTGACAAAGCGCCTTTTTCCACAAAATTATTTAACTCTTCCTCATAAATGAAGTCCTACAATATAAGATTAAGATTTACAAAGCATACAGTATATAGGATCACTATTTCCAGAAGATTATTAGATATGAATGAAGTAAAACAGATTGTTACCATTTTGCGATTTCTACATCCAAAGAAGAGTAGTGCAGGACCCAGCTGAGTACCGACCTCCTTTAGGACCATCCTTTCCTGCACAATTTTTTATGCTTTAAATAATTACTTCATCATATAAAATAAGAAACCACATTCTTAAGTTGAACAGGAACCTGTAGAAATCCTCTGAAAGGTGCCAAACCAGTTCCAGGTCCCACCATAATGACTGGAGTTGAATGATCAGGGGGTAACTTGAAATTAGATTGCCGGATAAAAACAGGGGCCCCGCTGCAGTTCTGGCTTTTCTCCAGAGGAACTGCATTCTAGTTATGTATAATACAGGTTAACATTAAGATGATGTATGCATCGGCATTCTCCAAACCCACTACAACAAGTTTGGATAAGAGAAAAAATAAAAACCATAGCTGCTTTAGTTTCATGGCTCAGAACAACCTTCATCCAGGTTGAACACACTCCTCTATGCACTCTGCCCGTTGGAGTTGGACCATACACTAAAGCACATGTGACATGAACTCTATCAGGAGAAAATCTGTAGAAAGCACAGAAAGAAATGTTTACTGGAGACCAATGTACTTGGAGGAATCAAAACTAAAAACACAGCAAGAAAATTTACCTAGGAGAGGATGAGATTGAATAATACCGAGGCTGCATGCGAGGGGATACTGCAGCAAAAAAAACACCAAGGGGAGGTTTTGCCGATGGAAACTCAGCCATTACCTCAAGGAGACTTCTCTGACTTCCAACAACCCATTTTGAGTACTCATCCTGGAATAACATGTGAAAGAACACGCACAAGATAAAACAAGTAAATACGGAAAACCATTAAAAATTAGAGACATAGCACATTGGTATGGGAATTTCAACCTTCCCCTGAGGAGATGACAAGAACTTGAGTCTTTCTGCTTCACTAGGTTCACCAGCATGAGCAGCCAACGCAATTAAAGCAGCCTGCAAATTATTTGAGCAAATTTATTTGGGTGGGTTGAGAGAGAGAGAGAGAGAGAGAGAGAGAGAGAGAGAGAGAGAGAGAGACCTTCCGAGGAGGACCCAAGAGATCTGCATAACGTGACAAAGCAGTGCGAAGAGAGCAAGGACCAGGGAATGGAGGTGGCAGTGAGCTTCCAAGATTTGTACCATCACCATTATCAGTATGAATGGAGAACAATAAATCTAGAGGTCGGCCCAACAATTCTGCAGCTTCTTCAACTGTTTCTTCACTATTCTCTGCGTATACACCTACATGGTCCCCAGTTTCATATCTGGAAATGATATTTTTATAAACAATGGTCACCAGTTGAAAGGAATTGAGCATAATTTGTAATGTGCTTTCGAAAAGTATAGTCCATTTCTACTCGTTAAAAATATTGAGGCCCCCGCTTCATTAAATTCATTGCTTCTCCTTGACTATGAACAAGGGCACTTAGTGAAATGAACTAATTTTAAATCATTAAATTTGCCTTCACAAAATGCGGGGGAAAAAAACTAACCCACCGCAAAGCAGAAGTCACCAGACATTATATAAAGTAAAATAGTCTAGAAAGGAGGAATAAACATGTGTGTCATCAACTTACATGATTCCAGTCCCACCTACATCAAACTCGAGGTGAATGCAAGAGCGGTCAGACTCAGGCTTGTGCAGCTCTCTTTGAACAGCCACATTAACTCTTCAAACCCAAAAAGGAATTTAGAGAATTATTATTGACAGCTGAAAATGAAAAAATGGAAGAAACAAATGCAAATTTCAAACACCTGCAAGGAATTTAGAGGCAAGCTGAAAATGTAAAAATGAAAGAAACAAATGCAAATTTCAAGCACCTGCAAGGATGGTGAATATCCAAAGAAACATTCCCATTTTCCATATATGACAAATTTTCTTCATACGATCTAACTGCAGGATCATGGATCACTACTCGGTATTCAGAAATAACAGCAGTATATGGAGTAGACACACCATTTGTGTCTTCTTCATCACGAAGCAATTGATCTAACTCAGGCCACAAGAGTTCCCTCCTGATGTAGGTAAATTAGCAAATATAAGGGAAAAGAAGTACAATACTTGGTGAAACTGAAGCTCAATCTACGACAATTTACTATCACTATCAGATAGTGGTTCACGTCAAAAGTGCAATTAAGTCAGTCTAATAATACATACCAAGCAGTGAAATCATCCTCAATTGATTGATCATCATCACCAAGGCCAACTGGAATTAGACGTTTCGCACCTGTAAGGACCATATGAGAGCTTATTCGAGGAATTCAAATTAAGACCAAATTAGAATAAGAGACTTGAACACAAGACAACAGAAAAACAATTATCTTGTATATATATATATATATATGGCAAACAACCCAGCCAGATCCTTAGATTCATTTTAAAGGCCAGCTCTTACTTTTTATGAAGGGATATACTGTTTCCAAGCTGAAAACATCCACTAATTCAAAGCCTCAGAGAGTCAAGAGAGAGATAAAACAAAAGCAAATAATTCCACGTCAAAACCAGAAGTTTCACAGATAGAAGGTACTCAACAACCTCTCAACAGGTGCAAGTTAAGACCCATAGGAGCAAACTCTCTCCTACGGGTCCTAGGAAGTGCAACGACCATCTTTTTATGCATTGCCCTTTTTCTAGAAGGCTGTGGGAGGTGTTTTTCAACAGTTTGGGAATGTCGTGGGTTATGCCTTATTGTGTGTTTGTTTTTTTCTTCGGCTGTAGAGAGGTTGGCTCTTTTTTGTGGATAGAGATTTTTTGAAAATTCTTCCGCTTCCGCATGCCATATTTTGGTCTATCAATAGAGAGAGGAACTTTAGGGCTTTGAGGGCATAGAGCATATTTTTCGGATGTTTTATTCTCTCTTCTTTTCTTGCATAGGAGTGGCAACGGAATCTTGTCCCTGATTCCGCTTCTGTAAAATCATGGCTTTTTAGCCTCGCCACCCTTGTTTCTAGAGAACAGTGATTAGGTTGTATCTACCCCTTCTTGGGGTCCTTTGTAACTGTGATATCCTATCTGTCACTTCTATATGAAACAGAGTTACAAGAAATTTTGAAACTTCCTAGATGACATTCAGAAATTTGGTCCATTAAAGGAAAAGGGTTTAAGACAACAAGTCACATCAATAACTCACCTCATAATTCAACTTAATTATTGTTATATGAAAATGATGCTAAAAGTACTTTCTGAAATTGGATTGAGCTACTATAAATATGAATGCTGGAAGTAAGGGAAGGGGAAGGAGAACTTCAAGTTTCACAAGAAGCTAACCAGATCTTTGAGTTCAGTAGAAGAACTCTTCATGTCAAATAGAAGAATTGATTGCTCAATAAGCAATTTTATGGTAAATAGATGAGTATTTGACAGCGAGAACTTAAGGATATATACCTGCAGCACTAAGTTGTTCATCAACTACTTTTGCAATCTGTTTCGAAAGGATGCAGCATGAGAGATGATATTTCTATACTAGGAATAGGATGAACATAACCACAATGACCAGTGATACCTTATTGAAATGTTCGTATTGTCTGTTCCCAAGACCAAAAACACCATACGTTAGTTGTTGAAGCCAGGCACCCCCACCCCCATCCTTTCCCTGGACATTAAACCAATATATGACAGTCAAATGAAGACATAAATAGAAGCATTACCATGACTTAATATTATTATTCAGAGCAACTATAATTCTGTAACCAGGCCGCCGACCTCACTAAACCACTTGTAAAACCTTGCAGCATTATCAGTTGGCTCTCCATCTCCATAACTACAATATTAGGCTAAAAAAGATCATATATTTCATGCTAACCAGAAAGTTAAAGCAATTCCAGTACAGAAAAACTGCCATTAAGCACAAAGGTCTATCTTACGTGGCTACCATAAAAAAGGCCACTGTCTCTTTCTTTAATTTCTCTTCATACTGATCATCATCCACGGCATAGTCATCCTATTTCAGAACATAAAAGGAATGGTCAGCCAATAATAAGAGTTTGAAGTCGAAGAAGCTCTTCCTGCATTGATGCAATATGACAAGAATGCAATGCTAACATACCAGGTCGACAACTTTGACATGTGCTTTGCCATATCTTGCTTTAATCTCCTCTGCTAAAGCCTGAAGCAAAGAAGATATCAAACAAAAGGAAGACTTTTTAAGATTTTTCATAAGAAGCCCCACGGAGGGGGCACAAACTCCTTGTCAAGAACAAGGAAAAGAAGGGTTAGATAGAGAACTGCTCGTTTAATTGGCATGCCAACTCTATTTAAAATACATTTAAGAGCATTTGGCCCCTCCCCCCAAAAAAATAAGAATCTTCATTTGGACCTAAAGCTGTGCTGCACTGCTAATTCATTACTTGAAATTCTCCGTAACATATTCCATGGTGCTAAATAGAGTATTGTACCAGTTTCAGGGTTTTATTACCTCCCTACCTTCACATTGACTACTACTACTCCCACCTATGAAATAGTATGTTTCGCGAACATTTTCAAAATTCACTAGTTATAGTTAACTTTAAACCAACTAGCACGATAAAAAATTACATTAATACTGTCGCAATTTTTTCTACGCATCAATACTAGAAATTACGATCAAACCAGTTTAATGCCAAACTCCACTCTATTGACAGAAATCCAGTTTCCCAATACGAAGAGGCGGACAATTTTTTTTTGTACCTTAGCGAATCCCTCCGCAGTACCAGTTTGAGTACCAAAGAAGACAGTGACCTTAGTCTTCCCCGAAGCAGCCTCAACCTCGTCCTCGTCCTCCTGATCCTTAGCTGACAAAGACTTGGGTACCACCACTGGATTCACCTCGGTGCTGCGACCTGTAGACCTTCTCCACAAAAACACCAGAAGCCCGATTATCAATGCCACGGAAGTGGTAAAAACCAAAATCACCAAGTCGGGAACCGATCCGTCAATAGAAACCCCAATCACTGACTCGAGCTTACGGACCAAATCGGAATTCGAACTCATCGTAAATTACTGACCGAACATGAGATTGAAATCACAATTTCAATCTCATTAAGTTCTCCCTCTTCTCGTCTTTCTTAAATTGAGTATCGCAATTCCTCTACTCGTTAAATATTCCCGGGTAATTTAAATTTCCCGCTCAACTCAAGGTCAGTGATAGAGAGCTTGGACGAGCCCTAATGGTAGTTGGTCAAAGAGGCGGAGAGAATGGAAGACGCGGAGGAGGACAAGGGCACCTGGTCTTAGCTGAGAAACTTGATGTGAGTTGTGGGGCCCACATGAACTTGACCAGCATCTCTGACCTGAATCTTCAATCTCACGTTTTGCGATTATTGCGGATAGAAGGCCTATGCTCGAGTGAGTGTTTAAGGCAATTGGGCAAAACTCTTTACCATGGGCGTTGACAATGGCCTATGCTCAAATATATTTTTTTGGGAAAGTTGGGTAATAAATTTTTAGGAACATTCTAACTCACAATTTTTAAAGTATAAGCTTGTAATTAATTCAATTATATCAATCCAACTTATCATTTTTTCAAAGATTTATTTTGTCTATTTTAAATTTAGACTTAACTACTATCGACCCATAATCATTAACCTTCATTTAGACCATTCTCAGACCTTCTATTTCTTTAACCAATGTTCCATAAACATCTAAAATCTTTTTCACGAATGCCTTCATTGTTATTTCCATCCAAAAACAGAATGAAATGATACCATGTGTCAAAAACACAATATTATAAATTGGTTGTGGAGTATTTTCTACCCCAAGCATGGCGAGCCAAGAAACTTCTTTAAAGCGAATAAATTTTTTTCCAATGTCCCTGTTATTCGGTATAATAATTCAACTAATAATTATATAATATCATTTACTATACATTTATTTCTTTTAAGTGAATATTTTTTCTAGAAATATTCAAAGCTTAATAACTTTAATACAATATGATAATTTTACGATTTAAATGGGCAAACTGTTGGTCACTGTGGCGCATGAGCGCGGAAGTGTGTGGTGAGGCCATTTTAAAAAATATTTTTTTAATAAAAATCAAATATTTTTAATAAAATAAAATCGTGCAACGCTACGATAACAAAAATTCTTTTTATTAAAAATTATTTTCAATAAGTCAGGATCTATTATATATTTATATATTAAATTTACAGCATACAAAGTTAGGGATCATATACCTCTTATAGTCTAAATCAAGCGTCCTCGCGAAACCAATCGATTCTCCATTCTCACGAAATCATTCCAACAATTAGCAGACTTTGAGATTCACATCAAGATCTTTCAAGTCAATCCTCAATGCACTAGGACGCTTGTGGGCACATAGAATATAAAGAAGACACTTTTTATCTCTAAATGTACTCAGCACATGAGATCTAGAGATTCTAGTGAGAAGGAAAAGAATGTGATGATTACTCTTTTAGAGATTTTGATTAACTTTTAATCGTAGAAAAATCACTCCTTGAGAAATTATATCTTCTCTCAACTTTTGATTGATAAACTGATTCTCTCATTCAACTAATTGATTGATTCATACATCTGAGGTCATCAAAATAATATATGTACATTTTGATAATAGCGTATCAGATATTTTGAGATAATTAAAATAATATTTAATTATAAAATTATAAATAGCAGTGGGACCCATAGCTATTGTGTGCAATTGCAGTGTCACATGGCACTGTAGTGTGTCGTGAGGCAGCACAATACCTCACGGCACCACTGTAGTGTCATGTGCCACTACAATGTTGCACACCTACTACTGTAGTGTCACATGACACTACAGTAATCCATGTAAATCTCTGATACTCAATCAGTGTTTGGTACGTGACAATTACTGGGTATTAAATATTTATTTTAATCAAATTAAATATCTAGATATTTGTGCATTCAAAATCAACATGGCACTCTAGTGTGCCGTGAGACAGCACAATGTCTCATGCCATTGTGCACTGTGCCTCACGGCACCGCTATAGTGTCGTGTGCACTACAATGCTGTACACCCACTACTGTAGTGTCACGTGACACTACAGTAGTTCATGTCAATCTTTGATACTCAATCAGTGATTGATACGTGACAATTACTATGTATTAAATATTTATTTTAATTAAATTAAATATCTAGATATTTGTTAACTCAAAATTAACATATTTGATTATCTCTATCAAGTAAATTATTTGTAATTTCACAAATAACAAATATAGTTTATCCAAATTATTATTTAATAATAATTTAATTATTTAATTTCACAAATTGGATAGTTTGTCTCACTTATCGATAATTAAAAAATCGATAATTATATGTGTGTGTGTGTGTATGTATTTGCCCCAGAATAAAAATTCATTTGCAAGTGAGTTATTTTCTTATGTCCCGAAATATTCATATCCTAGACTGCGTAGTACAGAGGTGACTTGGAGATCATAGACCTATAATCATAAGCTCTAATAAACCAGATTATCAATTAAACTCTTTAATTAAGTAATCTTATTTATTAATTCTATGATTACGCCACTATAAATATGGAATTGAACTCTTAGAGATTATAGATTGTATTTACAGAGTATTCTCGTATAGTCCACTGTTATAATCATTTCACGTAGTTCTGTCCTCCAATTATTAGTTCATAAATTAGATTTGGTCAAAATTATCGTTTACCCTTCTAATTTCTTCTTAGTCCTTAAGCATCATTAATCCACTAGTGAATCACTAATTTATAAGCTTATTATAAATTTGATCTCAATAACCATTCAGTTTCAGAAATAACACTTAAGGGAACTAATATACGATCCGTTTGGAAAACTTGAATTCTAAATCTTGTAAGATCATGTTCTTAGCCATCCATATCACTAAATCTCCAAAACAAAAGTCACTAACCTGTTTTACAGTCAAACATTAACGAGTGAATCAAAAGATCTAGTAAACATGCATAGCAGTTCATGACTACTCAGGATTCAGACTGATCTACATATGGTCATCGAATTGATGTGTATCAAATCTTTATGATAAACGGCACGTTGATAAAGATATCAATTCACATCGGTCCAGTCATATATAATCACATTCTATAAAGTATCTTCAATAAGATATCTATCCACATCAATGATTCAGATCTAGATCAAATGTTTCATAGTGCTTAGTGAACCGTACTAGCAATCATTCATTAGATTTGGTCAAAATTATCGTTTTCCCTTCTAATTTCTTTTTAGTCCTTAAGCATCATTAATCCACTAGTGAATCACTAATTTATAAGATTATAAATTTGATCTCAATAACCATTCAGTTTCAGAACTAACACTTAAGGAAACTAATATGCGATCCGTTTGGAAAACTTGGATTCTAAATCTTGTAAGATCATGTTCTGAGCCATCCATATCACTAAATCTCCAAAACAAAGTCGCTAGCCTGTTTTACAATCAAACATTAACGAGTGAATCAAAAGATCTAGTAAACATGCATAGCAGTTCATGACTACTCAAGATTCAGACTGATCTACATATGGTCATCGAATTGATGTGTATCAAATCTTTATGATAAACGGCACGTTGATAAAGATATCAATTCACATCGGTCCAGTCATATATAATCTCATTCTATAAAGTATCTTCATTAAGTTATCTATCCACATCAATGATCCAGATCTAGATCAAATGTTTTATAGTGCTTAGTGAACCGTACTAGCAATCATTCATTAAAGATTTCATACTTTAATATGTTGTTGACAATTTGATTCATTATCTATGACCTTAATCATCTCGTACTAATACAATATCATAGTCGCATTAATGAATATGTAGTTTTCAGATATTTATATAAATTATTCAACAATAATTTAAAAGAACAATTATAAGAAAATGTAATGCTCATTAAATTTCATATCAAAATGTTAATACACATGTTTTAAGGGCATAACCACAACAATCTCTCACTTGCCCTAAAATAAATGTAGCATCTCTCTAAATATCATGTTACACACATAACCCTCAAATGACTTCGCAGGAACTATCTTTGTAAAAGGATCAGTCAGGTATTGTTACGACGCTATCTTCATAACAGTCACATCCCCTGATGCACAATCTCTCTTACGATATGATATTTCCGCTCTATATGTTAGCCCCTCTTATAACTCGTCGGTTCCTTGGAATTCACTATCGCCCGACTTTTGTCACAGTACAGGATTAGTGGCTTGTCCATATCTGGAACTACTTTGAGATCAATATAGAACTTTCTGATCCATACCACTTCTTTTGCAGCTTCGCAAGTCGTTATATATTCGGCTTCCATAGTGGAACCCGCAATGCTGGATTATTTAATATTTCTCTAGACTACAGCTCCCCCACCTAGGGTGAATACTAATCCAGATGTCAACTTTTGACTGTCTCTGTCTGACTGAAAATCAGAATCAGTATATCTAGTGGGGTTCAGGTCTCCACCTGAATCAACAAATATATAGTTTCTCGTTCTCCTAAGATACTTGAGAATTCACTTTACTGCAATCCAGTGTTCTAAACCTAGATTCGATCAATAACGACTGACAATTCTCACTGCATAATAAATGTTTGGTCTCGTACATAACATGGTATGCATGATACTTCCAACTGCTGAAGCATAGGGAACCTTTCTTATATCCTCTTCCTCCTGAGGTGTTTTGGAACAGTGTTCCTTGGAGAGGATAATTCCATGTCTGGTCAGTAGTTGACCTTTCTTGGAATTCTCCATAGAGAATATCTCCAGTACATTATCAATATAAGATATCTAAGAAAGTACCAATGGCTTATTCTTTCTATCCCTTAGGATTTGGATACCCATAACATAGCTCGCTTCTCCCAAGTCTTTCATTTGAAATTTCTCAACTAACCACTTCTTTACTTTTGACAGAGTTTCTACATCATTCCCAATTAGTAGAATATCGTCAACATAAAGAACTAAGAAAACCATTATCTTATCTTTGATTTATTTATAAACACAAACTTCGTCAACATTTTTCTCGGAGCCATAAAACTTTATAAGCTCATCAAAAGTAAGATTTTTTTGGAATCAAGATACTTGCTTTAATCCATAAATGAATTTAAGCAACTTACATATCTTCTGATCTTGCCTCATTTGTACGAACCCTTCTGGTTGCATCATATAAATGATTTCTTTAAGAGAACCATTAAGAAAAGCTGTCTTGACGTCCATTTGTCATATCTCATAGTCAAAACTAGCAACTATGGACAAAAGGATACGAATGGATTTTAGCATGGCCACATGGGGAAATGTCTCTTCATAATCGACTCCCTCCCTTTGTGTATAGCCTTTGGCTACTAACCATGCCTTGAAAGTCTCTACTTTCCCATATGCACATCTTTTCTTATTGAAGATCCATTTACATGTAATGGATCTGACATCTTCAGGAGGGTCTATAAGTTTCTAGACAGAATCGGAATACATAGATTCAATTTTCTGGTTCATGGCTTCTTGCCATTTCTCATTTTCAGGATCATCCATTACTTTTTCATAAGATAATGGATCGCCTTTATCAGTGTCTGACACCAAGACATGTGGTTCTAGTTCGTAGCAAACTGGTTGCCTCACAACTCTCCCAATACGATGTTGCACCGGAGTTTCTTTTGTACGAATTGTGTTTCTTTGGTTTGTCATTATCAGTAGAAATTAACTGTGTTCTGATCTCATTAGCCACTAATTCATCAAGTTTTATAGTTTTTGCATATAATCATGTTCAAAGAAGGTTGCATTTTTCGACACAAACACATTTTGATCCTTGTGACTATAAAAGTACTCACATCTAGTCTCTGGAGCATAACTTATGAATATGCATACCTCAGAACTTGAGTTCAACTTTCTGGTCTTCGGCCTAAGAATGTGAGCTGGGCACCCCCCCATATATGGAAATGACACTAACTAGGTTTAGAGACATTCCATAACTCTAAAAGCGTCTTGCTTGCAAACTTATAGGGACTACATTCAAAATGTAAGTTGTCGTGTGTAGTGCAAATCCCCAAAATGTAATTGATAGTGATGTGTAGCTTAACATCGACCTAACTTTATCTAATAAGGTTCGGTACCTCTCTACAACACCATTTTGTCCAGGTGCTGTGAGTTGTGATATGATTCTAGACTCTAGTAAATAATGGTTGAATTTTAAATTTAAGTATTCACCACCTCGATCGGATCGAAGGATTTTTAGTGATTTACCTGATTGCTTTTCAGCTTTAGCTTTGAAATCTTTAAACTTTCCAAAAGCTTCAGACCTTCTTTGCATTAGATAAATATAATAATATCTTGAGTAATCGTCAATAAAAGTGACAAAATACTCATACTCATTTCTAGCTTGTACGTTGATCGGTCCACAGACATCACTATGTACTAGCTCAAGTGGTTCATTTGCTGTGAAATGCATTTTGATCATTTTACCCTCTAGACATGATTCACAAGGAAGATTTCCAACATTTAGTTCTTTCAAAGCACCATGCTTTTTTAACCTATGTAACATATCTTGATTAGTATGTCCCAACCTAAGATGCCAAATATATGTGTTATCATCATCGTGAGAAATTATTTGTCATTTTGTTACTTTTAGGGTTTGCTACTTTAAATAATTCAGAATTATTTAACGCGCGTTCAGTTGATTTAAGCATATATCGTCTGTTTTCCATTCTTAGAATAATAAACTCTTTATTAATAAAAGAAATTTCGAATAATTGTTCTTGCAAAAATGAAAGAGAGATCAAATTTCTCGAAAATCCAGGAATATAATAAACATCATTCAAAACTAAATAATTATATTTATAAAGTAAGCGGACTGTCCCCAATGCTTTAGCTGACACGAGCACACAATTGTCAACTCTCAAAACGATATCGCCATTAGCCAGCTCCCTTGACAAATCAAGCATATGCAAAGAAGAACATATATGATTAGTGGTCCCTGAATCAAGTATCCAGGATGACAAATCATATCCCACTAAGCAAGCTTCAAGTACAAGTAAATCATATTTACCTTTCTTTTTCAGCTCAGAGATACTTGTTATAGTTTCTCTTCCAATGACCTTCAACCCCACAGTGAAAACATTTTTTCTTGGGCTTACTGTCTTTCTTGTTCTTCTTGACTTTTGGTGATGTCTTGGCTTTCTTCCATTTCTTGTTCTTACCTTTGTCCTTACCGTTTTCTTATTCCTTTTCTTGTTCTCAACAATGTTGGAAGAATGCTTTTGCTCAACAATATATACCTCACATTCTTTGGTCATTCTAAGGTTAAGTGACTTAAAAATCTGCAGTTCATTCAACAATTGATTCATGTCGAATTGTAACTTGTTCACAACATAGTTAGTCATGAGTGCAGAAGAAGCTGGTGTAAATGACTCAAGTATAATACTAACTTGAGTCCGCTCATCAACGGTCGCCCCATGTACTCATGTCTCGTGCATTATGTTGATCGTATTCAAAACATGTTCTCGCACAGAAGTATCATTTCTCATCTTAGTTGTCATATAGCTCATAGTGGTCTCATGACGACTTTGATCAGATTGCTACCCAAACATCGCCTGTAGAGATTCAATAATCTCATAGGCAGTCTCCATGCTTTTATGCTTGATTCTCATAATATCATTCATGCTCACAAGCATGTAGCACTTCACCTTATTGTTTGATATTATCCAGGCATCATATTTGTCCCTCACATTCTTAGGGGCATTAACAGGGGACTCCTCAGGACATTCCTCAGTAAAAACGAACTTATGGTTCTCACAAATTAGGATTAAGTTCATATTTGATTTTTAACGTACGAAATTATCACCATTCAATTTCTCGAGATTAAGTAAAGCAATAAATTTTGCATGACAAATATCGAATCCATTCTTTATTAATAAAAGAAGCACTGAATACATGTTCTTGCAAAAATGAAAGAGAGATCAAATTTCTCTAAAATCTAAGAATATATTAAACATCGTTCAAAATCAAATAATTATGTCCAAAAAGTAAACGGAAAGTCCTTAATGTTTTAGCTGACATGAGCGCATCATCACCAACTCTCAAAATGACTTTACTATCAGTCAGTTCCCTTGAAGAATCAAGCATATGTAAAGAAGAACATGCATGGTTAGTGGCTCCTGAATCAAGTATCCAGGATGACAAATCATATTCGACAAAGCAAGCTTCAAGTACAAGTAAATCATATTTACCTTTCTTTTTCACCTCGGAGAGATACTTATTACAGTTTCTCTTCCAATGACCTTCAACCCCACAGTGAAAACATTTTTCCTTGGGCTTGCTGTCTTTCTTGTTCTTCTTTGCTTTTGGCGATGTCTTGGCTTTCTTCCCTTTCTTGTTCTTACATTTACCCTTACTATTGATCTTCTTCCTCTTGTTACTTTTAATAATGGAATAAGGCTTTTGCTCGACAATATTTACCTCTCCCTCTTTGATCATTCTAAGGTTGAGTAACTCAAAAGTCTGCAGTTAATTCAACAATTAGGACATGTTGAATTGCAACTTGTTCATAACATAGTTGGTTGTGAATACAAAAAAAAACTAGTGTGGGCGACTCAAGTATAATGCTAACTTAAGTCCGCTCATTAACGGTCGCCCCATGTACTTCTGCCCTGTGCATTATGTTGATCATGTTCAAAACATGTTCTATCGAAGAAGTGCCCTTTCTCATCTTAGTCGTCAAATACTCCTAGTGGCCTCATGATGACTTTGATCAGATTGCTGCACAAACATCGTCTGTAGAGATTTCATAATCTTAAAGCAGTCTCCATGCTTTCATGCTTGGTTTTTAAAACATTATTCATGCTCACAAGCATGTAGTACTTCACCTTTGTTGTTTGATTTGATCCGAATATCATATTTGTCCTTAACATTCTTAGAGGCATTAACAGCAGGCTCCTCAGGACATTCCTCAGTAAGAATGAATTTATGGTTCGTACAAATTAGTATTAGGTTCATATTTGATTTCCAACGTACGAAATTATCACCATTCAATTTTTTAAGAGCAAGTAAAGGAGTAACATGGTTGCCCACAGTAGACATAATAATGATTACTGAAATTGAAAACATACAAGATTCAATATAATTGATAAATATATAGAATTTGAAAAGTAAACGTGATGCATAAATGCAACATGATAAACACACAAAATTTAACATTTACTATTCACGATAAAACAACTCATGTGTTGCCTTAGGGTCAGTCAGATTAATCTCACCCATTATTTCAAATTCCATGACTTGATTTATAATATGTCACCTTAGGGTCGGTAAAAACTAAACTACATCACTTCCTCCTATCTTCTTAAGAAGTCCAACGTTGGTATTGGTACGGATCGAAACCTTTCTTAGGGTGATGAAAACAAAGCCATCTCGAGGCCCTCACTGTACCTCACGGTATTATACTAATAATGGAGACCGTAGGTTACATTGACATGTTAACCTTCTCCCACTCACTATTTTAAGATTACATATTTCCATTTTTAACTAATTAATTAAGTCCAAATTAATTATTAGTTAAAATACTAACCCTATAAATAGTTAATCATCTGTTATGCCAATCTTATTGGTCTAAGTTTATTTAATCTTCTAAAACGCCTAAGTCATAATTAGGTGGATTTAGATTAACTAAGTAATTATATTCATCAAATTTTAATAAAAATCTTTTACTCGAGTCGGTTATCCTAAATGTTACTATAGCTCTTAGTGTGGCGTGATTACCACGTTTTTAACTAATTAAAATCTAGCATTTACATGCTATTTATTTTATAAAATAATACATATAAATATATCAAGACAATCTTAATAAATCATATTTCTACTTATGAGATGCATGATTAAATAAAATTATGTGAGATTTTCATGTATGACATGTGATCGACTAATGCATTGACATATTAACAAATATAATAATTAAAACAATTATTTAACAATTAAATAAAATAATAATAGACCGAGTGACTATTGGGTATTTTTAAATTATAACCCCTGAAATAAAAAATAAAATTACAAAGCGGACTTCAAGATCAAGAATACATATTTCTCAAATATTACCTTCTCATCCTAATGTTCATCTTCATAATCTCCAAGTTTTGAACAAATTCTATTTAATTAGGAATGACTATTTTTCTTAATTAAAATTAATTTCTATATTTATCCCTTTAAAAATAGTTGACTTTGACTTAGTTAAATAAACATTTTATTTGATTTTATCAAACTTGGATCAAACCCAATCAACTTATTAATTTTTAATTTTCATAAAATTTAAACTTTATAATTAATTTCAAAATTTAAAAGGAAGATTGATATATTTAAGGTTATCATAAAAAATATACAGTGATAAGGTTGGTTGGTATCAGGGTTTGTGCGAAACTTCGCTAAGAGTGATAACAGTTGCCACCGACAATAGGACTCTCCTATCGTTGCGCCGTCCCATCCCCGCCAGCCACCACTACCGCTGTCAGTCCCACTGCCGGCAACCATCTGCCGCCATCGACCACCGTTACCAGACCAATATTTTCTGGCATGAACAGTAAATTTCGCCGTTCATCTCATGCGTTCTTCATTTTCTCGCGATCAGAATAATTACAATAAATATTCAAAATAAAAATTATAAAAATTTCTACCCCCCAAAACAACTTACACAAGATCTAAGGAAAAATAAAATGAACAAAGTCTAACCCAATAATCATCATACAATTAACAATTCATTATTTTTCATACATTCAAAAAACATAACCGTCCATTCATTCATACATATCTCACATTATATTAAACATGCAAGAAAACTCACATAGCATTTAACATATAAATATATGAAAACCGCTCTGATATCACTTATTGGTCATCGCGGTGCGTGCGCGACGGAAGCATGTGGCGCGAAGTCATTTAAAAATTATTATTTTTTAATAAAAATTAAATACTTTAATAAAACAAAATCGCGCAACACTACGATAACAATTTTTTTTATTGAAATTTTTTTTCAATCAGTCAGGATCAATTATATGTCTATATATTAACTTTATAACGTACAAAGTTAGGAATAATACCTTGTGTAATCTAAATCAAATGTCCTCCCGAAACCAATCGATTCTCCGTTCTCACGAAATCGTTCTAACGATCAGCAGACTCCGAGATTCATACTAAGATCTTCTAAGTCAATCCCTAACGTACTAGGACATGTGTGGGGATATAGAATATAACGAAGATACTTTTCTGTCTATAGATATACTTAACACATGAGATCTAGAGATTTTACTAAGAACGAGTTTTGTCAGATAATTTTCTAAAAGAACATGATGATTATTCTTTTAGAGAATTCGATTAACTTTTAATCATAGAAAACTCACTTCTTGAGAAATTGTGTTCTTCTCTCAACTCTTGATTGATAAACTGATTCTCGCATTCAACTGATTGATTGATTCTTGATTGATTCATACATCTGAAGCCATCAAAAAATTATATGTATATTTTTCTTGATAATGGTGTATAAGATATTTTGAGATAATTGAAATAATATTTAATTCCACCTTTTGTCTCGTGCGTTCTTCTTTTTCTCGCGATCAGAATAATTACAATAAATATTCAAAATAAAAATTACAAAAATTCCTACACCCCAAAATGACTTACACAAGATCTAAGAAAAAATAAAATGAACAAAGCCTAACCCAATAATCATCATACAATTAACAATCCATTATTTTCATACATTCAAAAAGTATAACCATCCATTCATTCATACATATCTCATATTATATGAATTATGCAAGAAAACCCACACATCATTTAACATATAAATATATAAAAATCGCTATGATACCACTTCTTGGTTATCACGGCGCGTGCGCGGCTGAAGCGTGTGGCGCGAAGTCATTTTAAAAATTAAATTGTTTTAATAAAAATCAAATCTTTTAATAAAACAAAATCGCACAACGCTACGATAACAAATTCTTTTTTATTGATTTTTTTTTTCAATCAGTCGGGATCTATTATATATTTATATATTAAATTTACAACATACAAAGTTAGGAATCATATCTTGTGTAGTCTAAAACAAACTCCCTCCCGAAACCAATCAATTTTCCGTTTTCACGAAATCGTTCCAACGATCAGCAGACAACGAGATTCACACCAAGATCTTCCAAGTCAATCCCTAACATACTAGGACGTGTGTGGGCAGGTAGGATATAACGAAGATACTTTTCTATCTCTATATATACTCAACACATGAGATCTAGAGATTTTACTAAGAACGATTTTTGTCAGACGATTTTCTAAAAGAACGTGTTGATTATTCTTTTGGAGAATTCGATTAACTTTTTAATCATAGAAAATTCACTTCTTGAGAAATTCTGTTATTCTCTCAACTCTTGATTGATAAATTGATTCTCTCATTCAATTGATTGATTGATTCTTGATTGATTCATACATCTGAGGCCATCAAAATAATATCTGAATATTTTTTTTATAATGGTGTATTAGATATTTTGAGATAATTGAAATAATATTTAATTATAAAATTGCCAATAGCAGTGGGACCCACTGCTATTGTGCACAACTGCAGCGCCACATGCACTGCAGTGTGTCGTGAGGCAGCACAATGCTGTACACCCACTATTGTAGTGTCACGTGCCATTACAGTAGTCCATGTCAATCTCTGAAATTCAATTAGTGATTGATACGTGGCAATTACTATATATTAAAAATTCATTTGCATGTAAGCCTTTTTCTCATGTCCTGAAATATTCACACCCTAGATTGCCTAGTACAGAGTTGACTTAAGGACCATGAACCTATAATCTTAAGCTTCAATAAATCAAATTATTAATTAAATAATATTATTAATTAATTTCATTATTACTCCACAATAAATATGGAATTGCATTCTTAGAGATTATAGATTGTATTTATAGAGTTCCTCATATAGTCCACTGATATAATCATTTCACGTAGTTTTGTCTTCTAATTATTGGTTCGTAGATTAGAACTGATCAAAATTATTGTTTTACCCTTCTAATTTTCTCTTGATCCTTAAGTACCATTAATTTACTAGTGAATGACTAATTTATAATCTTTATTATAAATTTGAGCTCAATAACCATTCAGTTCCAAAATTAACACTTAAGGGAAGCAATGTTCGATCCGTTAGGAAAGCTTGGATTCTAAATCTTGTAAGATCATGTTCCCAGCCATCAATATCACTGAATCTCTAAAATAAAAGTTACTAACCTGTTTTACAAACAAACTTTAACGAGTGAATCAAAAAATTCAGTAGACATACATAAGATTTCATGACTACTCAGGATTTAGATTGATCTGCATATGATCATCGAATTGATGTGTATTAAATCTTTATGATAAACGACACGTTGATAAGATATTAATTCACATTGGTCCAGTCATATATAATATCATTATACAAAGTACATTCGCTAATATGTCTATCCACATCAATGATCCGGATCTAGAATCACGTGCGTTCATAATGCTTAGTGAACCGTACTAGCAACCATTCATTAAAGATTACATACTTTAATATGTTGCTGACATTTTTTTCTATATCTATGATTTTAATACTCTCGTACTAATACAAGATCATACTTTTATTAATGAATATGAAATTTTTAGATATTTATATAAATTATTCAATAATAGTTTAATAAAACAATTATAAGAAAATACAATGCTCATTAAATTTCATATCAAAATGTCAATACACATATTTTGATGATATAACTCCAACATAAACAATATACAATTTAATTATTTTATATATTTGAAGAGGGTTATAGTACACGATTCAATATTTTTATAAATTTAAAGTAGCAACAAAGATACAAGTTAGTTATTTCAAGATTTGAAGGGGGAAAAAAGTATGTTACTATTAGAAATTTCATGATATTAACTTATATATATAATATAATAAACTTATAAAATCAAAAGGGCAAATTGCCCCCTTCCATACAACATAGTCTTGCCCCTGACCCAAGGGACACGTGCCATATTTCTCTTAGCGCAAAGATGAAGGTTCATTTGCCTACCCCTTTAGAGAGAATAGGCCCTTTGTCTTTCATCTGAGAGAAATTGAGAGTTGTCTTTCATCTGAGAGAAATCTGAAGGAAAATTTGTGGTTCACACAGCTTTAATGGCGCGCAGAAAAGGAGGAGGCAAAATTCATGATAAAGGATGAGCATTCGTAGGGAGTTTGGGCTTTTTATGCTTCATGGTTTTTTTTTTGAAAAAAAATCAACTTTTTTAACTATTCTTTTTAGGAAGCAATCAGGACCATCATTTTTAAACAGTTTTCAAAGCAATAATGTGGAGAGATGATCCTGTTTTGTCTGTAGCTGTTATTTTTTAGTGATTTGCTTAGCGATGTGCATTCTGATTTCTAATTTTGAAGACAATCTGCTTATGAGAGAGTATTCATGAAGAATGGTAGGCTGATTAAGTTTGTAAGAACGATAGGGATATAATTAGGGCTGGATACACTTAGGGGTGTTCTTCATTTGTTTATGCATCTTTGCAATTGCATGGTAGAAATTTTGAGATTAAGTCATTCAACGATGTTCATAACTGTAGTAGGTCATATACAAATGGGCCTGACAATTCAAGTTGGTTATTGCAGTAGTATTTAGCCCGATTGAGAAATGCCCTAAATATGACTGTGAGTGCAATGCAAAATGCAATCAGGCAAGATCAAATGGTCTTAGCATCTAAAATACGAGTTTGGAGGCTAAGAGGAATGAAACGCTAATTATCCAAGGCTCATTTGATGACCAATTCTCGCAACTTTGGGATTATTGTGATGAGCTCAAAGGATGAATGAAAATAGTTATATGTATATGAAGATTTGAAGCTGGTTGAGGTGGGAGGCCAAAGTTTCGGAGACTTTATGTGTGTTTGGGGGCGTGTAAAAAATCTTTTATGGAAGGTTGTAGACGAGTGATTGGTCTTGATGGTTGTCACACATTAAGGGTCCTCATCTAAGCTAGTTGTTGTGTGCAACTGATATAGATGGGAATAACTCATTATGCTCATTTGCCTATGCAGTTGTAGAAGTTGAGAACCGTGAAACATGGACGTGGTTTTTTAGTGCAGTTGGGGAGTATGTGGGTATGTTAACAGTTTTGTGTGGAATTCCATAATTGATGAACAAAAAGGCTTGAAGAAAGTTATTGTTGAGCTATTCCCTAATGCTGAGCACACAAACCGTGTTAGGCATATGTACAAAACTTCAAGAAAAACTTTAAAGGGTTGGCTTTGAAGAATAGATTGTGGAGCGTTGCTAAGGCAACCACAATACATGGATCCAATGTTGAGATGGAAAAGCTGAAAGATGAACATTTAGGGGCTTAAAATTGGTTGTATGCGGAGACTCATGCCAACTGGACTAGGTCTTATTTCAAAACCTTCCATAAATGTGATTTTCTGTCAAGCAACATGTGTAAGTCATTTAATTATGCGATATTGGATGCAAGAGACAATCTTGTCCTAACAATGTTGGAGAAGAATATACTCTATTTAATGAACAAAATAACTAAGAAGAGGAGAATGGTCAACAGTGGACTTATGATATGGCTCCAAAGATGTGCAAAATAGTTGTAAAGCCGAAAGTAAGAGTGACTTTTGCCTACTTATATGGGCAGGGGCACGAAAATTTTAGGCATTTCATGCTAGCCCAGTGAATGTGGTTGATTTGAAAAGAAAAAGTTATACTTGTAGAAGATGGGAACTCACTGGCATACCTTGCATGCATGTCATACCTTTCATATATTTCAAACTTAATGATTCACTAGCCTATTTCACAGCTGTTATGAAAAAGAGGCTTATTTGAAGACAATGCCTATGATCAGCCCAATACTAGTGCTGAATAGTGGCCCAAATCTGTTGAGAAGGAGGGAGCCTGGTGAACCTGCTGCGCCACATAACAGTAAGTCGAGGGTTGGTGTCATCATGCAGTGTAAGCAATGTGGTGAATTTATACTTGATAAAAGAACTTATAACAGGAGACATGGACATGTAAATCTAAATTACTCTTATGTCTACAACACTTAATGTTGTTGTATTGCACTAAATTACTCTTACTTTTACAGGCTGAACCAGAACCAACAATTCCAAAGGCTTCTAAAAATCAATCTGGGTCAGTGAATTATGAAGCCTAACCAGAATCTATGTAATATAATGTCTAAGTGCTGCCAATTATACTAAAACTTATGATATGCCACGTTGTGTCACAGGCCTTACGCTGCCATGTTGCATGCTGGACAATTCATGGTGAGGTCTCCTATCAAACTCAAATCGTAACGTCCCGATCCCCGAGAATTAAACATACGTGTAATTTCATAATTTTGAAATCTCCAATTCGAAATAAACCCTAATTTTAAGAAAATTGCCAAATTGAAAATTCTTAATTTACCCATGATGGAAAACTTCTGACCTTAAATAGCGAAAGCATTAAACTTATTCATGATCGGAATCTTAATCAATAAATAGTGGAAGCGATAAAGTGTCTTAAATGTATAATTAATAAAATCTCGAAGAATTGAATTAAATTTTGAAATAAAGTCAAAACTTGAAATCCATAATTCATGAAATTTTCACTCATCAAAATTCGTAGAGAATATAACGTAAAATAAACTACTTAAATAACCAAGTTTAATAGAAATCATTTTCCTTCCTGAGTTTTAAATCAAATCATAAACTGAAAATATAAATTTCTTTGATCTAACTGGTTATGGCGGTTTCTCACTCATGTTGCACGCCATCATTACCTGCATCATAAATAACCGTGGGGGAATGAATATTTTAAAATACTCAGTAAGCAAACTCACATGATAACATGCATCCACATGTCATAAATGCAATCATAACATAATATAACTGAACTTGACATATAACATAAATGAAATAAAGTAACGTACTTGATCATGACATGACTTAACATAGCACGAAAATAACACATGTCTCAAACAGAATCATTTAACAATCTTAATCATATCTTGGCTTGTCATATCCTCTAGTTAACAACCTAATCAGAACTGATCACACGTTAACTGAAACACAACATGACGAATTGGGCGACGAAACAGAGGGCGCACATCGGGTGATGCAACATATGACACTCGTTGGGCGACAGAACAGATGGCACTCATAGGTGACGAAAAACGTGAACAGATGGCACCTCATGAGTGACGGAAAATATTTACAGATGACACCCAATGAATGATCAAAACATGAACAGATGACACCCTATGTGTGACAAAAGCATGAACATATGACACCCCATTCGTTTAACAGAACATAATGTGAACAGTCTTGATTTCTTGTTAACTAAAGGTCACGCTTAAGTTCATATTTTGCTTAATTACCACTTAAATGAATTAGCCTCATAACTTGCATAATCCAACGTATGACAAAAATTAATCATATTATGCATACTGATTCATATTACAGAATCAAACATAATAACATACTAACGTAAAATCAGTCATACTCAGACATTTATCTCATGATAATCACATTAATAACTGAACAGAAATCAATTATCAAAGTGTTGACGAAATATAATAATTATCAAAAAATGGTTAAACGGATAATAAATATATGATCCAATTATAATATCAGAGTCACATCATTATATAAGTCAATTAACACAAACATATATATAAACATAACATGCTTATAGATAATTAAAGCTGATGAGAATAACACATATTACATTTATCACACGTAGGTCACATTACAATGTAAATTCACTTACACAAGCATATATATTTATCACACATGGGTCACATTACGATATAAATTCACTTACATAAAGCATATACATTTATAACAACGAGAGTCACACCATCATGTAAGCCCACTTACCTAAAGTGAAAGAATGAATTAAACAATTAATGACCTGAAATCTAAAAAAAATATAATCACTAAATTATTTTGAAATAAAAAAATATAAACACATTTTAAATATCATATAACTAGAAAATATAGATTTAATTAAAACAATGCAAAACGGTCAGAATGAGGTCAGAAAAACAATATATCGGGTCCAGAGTCAAAAGATAAAGCTTCGGGTGAAATAGTTCAGACCGGGCTGGTTCGGACCAGTCCGCTTCGATTTTATATGATGGACCGGTTCAGGCCGGTTCGAGTAAACTGAACTGGTTCGGTTCGTGATGAACCGGTTTAGGATAGAACAACTGGGTGCAAGACCCAGTTGCAGAACAGAAAGCGAGAAAACAGGGGGGAAGAGAGAGAGGAAATGAGAAGGAGAGAGAAACAGAGAGGGGAAGAAAAACAGTGAAGGAATCTGAGAGGGGAAGAGAGAAAGATGGATATAGAGAGAAGCAGAGAGAGACAGAGAGCGAGAGAGAGGGAAACAGAGGGGGAGAGAAAAGACAGAGAAAGAATAGAAGAAGAAAGAAATTGGGAGAGAGAAACAGAAGGAGAAAAAGGGGAGGGGAAAGACCGAGAGAGAGCAACCATTAATAAAGAAAATTAGAGAAAGAGATGGAAAACGAAATAGAGGGGGAAGAAATAGAGATGAAGACAAATGAGAGAGAGACCGAGAGAACAGAGGCACAAACCAAGCTTCTGCTGCCAGTACAAAGCTAGATGGTGCAAGGAATTGAAATAGGAATAGCGAGAGGGACATGGGCGAAAGAGATAGTAAGAAGGGAAAACAAAGAGAGAATGAGACAAAGAGAACCAGAGAGTGAGCGAGAGGGAAACAAAGGTTGAAGGAAAGAGAGGCGAGAAACAATGATCGGGAAAGATATAGAGATAAGGGCTTACCATAGATGACGATGTAGCACCGACGATGACATAACACAGTGTTAGAAAAAAAAAGTCTGGTGGTCGGCGATGGAAGCTAAGAGAAGACAGAGGGTGAGAGANGAGATTGAAGGAGAATAATATATATATATAATATTAGGTTAAATGTTGATTTAGGAGGTATGGATATGTACGGTGTGAGTGTGCTAAAGTTTTATAATATAAAATAAAACTCTTTTAAAATTGAATTTTAAACTAAACCATATATAATTAAAATTATTTTATCAAAATTACAAATAATAACTTTTTAAAATCAAATTTTAAAATCACTTTATCTTTTAAATCAATTTTACAAAAACGCCCATTTACGAAGAGTCGGGATATTACACAAATCCTTAGAAAGAAAGTGACAAGAAAACCAACAAGATCTTTTATGGTCAAGTGTGTTGCAGCAACATGAGCAATCAATTGAAGGATCTCGAGCATTGAACTTTCTTGAAGTATTGTTATTATTTTAATAAAAGTAATTTGTATCGTTGGTGAATGGTGGTTTCTTTTGTAAGATTGAAAACAGTTTTTTTTCTGGTTGTGAATGGTTGATGAATAATAGTTCTTTTTACTGTCGATAACAATTTGTATTGTTGGTGAATGATTTGGAATTTTTTGTTACCTTATGGTGACCTTGGATAGGTATATGAAACATGTTTTGTGGTATATTATGGTTATCTTTTTTTTTATAATGATAACAGTATGTATGGTTGATGAATGGCTGTGAATGTATTTGATATTATGGTTATCTATTGTCAACGACAAACATTTCAGTTACAAATGTTGTAAGTTACAAATATGATCAATAGCCTTCAATTCCAAAAGAGTCTTTTATTCTAAATATAATTAAGACATTGGTAACTCAAACATAGCCTTCAATTACAAACATGAATTACAAGCAACCTAAAACACTTAACAAAACAAACAACCTACAACCTAAAACCTGATCAAATTACATATGAAAATAAATCAACAACATAAAAAACAGACAATGAGCTTCTTCATCTTGGATTCAAGTCTGGTCATTGCTCTTAACAGTCAGAGATAATATCCTTTTCTCTTTCACACATAGTTGGATCAAGCCACAAGAAAAACCCAAAGCCTGCATTGTTCTGTGAAAATAGCAACGTACAAAACAGTCGAGCAGGTCTAAAATAATGGAGCTCAATTCTCAGGAATATCATAAAACAAAAATGGGGAATTTCAGAAAGTGAAAATAGGGAACTTCAGAAACCACATATGAGCAAACATTGCTGAAGTTCAAATAAAAAAAAACCCCACAACCTCCATTCTTCTGTAAACAACATCAACAAACAAAAATAGTAAACAAAAATCTGACAAATTGGAGCTCCATTTCGGGGATTTCATAAAATAAAAATGAGAACTTTTAGAAACTGAAATTGAGCAACTGAACAAGACTAGGTTTAAATGGAGCTCGGTGATGTGAAATTGAAGTATTTAGCTCGAGTTTTGCAGAAAATCTTTTCCCTGGGTTCAAATCTATCCAATAAGTCTTCTGGTTTGAATGTCTACCATAGTAGCATAATGGGGCTTCCATGGAGTCTTTGTCTTCATCTTCAACCTGACCTTTTTTTGCCACGAATATTGCTCTTAGTAAGGTAATCATGCGGCGAAGGGGTTAGTTTAATGAGTCTTTAATTGATGGATAGATGTTCGGGATAGAAAATTACCCAAAAACTCGTAAATGATACAACGTTTTTTGCACGTAGCATCACTTCCATATATTTTGGATGAAAGTGACCGTAGAGGGCATCCGCAAAAGAATTTTATAAGTCATGGTGAAAGAAGTTGAAAGTCGGAGAGTAGTCTGATACGGACACCAAAGATAAGGGGAGTCTAGAATAATTAGCCTTTATATTTGTGCATGTCTTTAACTTTCTCTCGCATTTACCTTTTCACCGGGGAATTTTCGAATTTAATGTGATTTATATAAATAATTCTAAAAATACGATAGTTTTAAAATTATTTTTAAAATTAGGATAATTTTGGTCATGTTAGAAGGTGTTTTTTTTTTGTAAAAATGACTTTCACTTGATAAAAGTCGTTTTTACAAAAAGCGCCTTCAGTGCAGCCTGAAAATCTTTTGCAAAAATGTCTGTTTCCGCTTTCTAAAAATCGAATAATCCTGAACAAGCCTATGAATTTTATCATTTTCATCCTAGAAATCTTTTCTCTTACTAATGGAAGCAACCATTTTCTCTTCCTTGTAATTTTGAAGCGTAATTTTTTTATCAAGATTCAGTCGTCTAGCTTTTTTTGTCATGTTCATGACTACATTATCCTTAGTACTCTTCTCTGATTTTTCATCATCTTCGAAAACCCTCTTCCCTCTTTTTCTTCCTCTCCTCAGCAAACCATCTCTTTCTTCTACTTTAGAAGAGTCAGTTGCAGGGCTCTAAGCTTGTAGATATTTTCAAGTTTGGCAGCAGCTTCATTGTAATCCAAATCCAAGGTACAGTAAGGAACTTCATCTGTACATATGAATTTTACTCGTTTTGATGTTTTTTTACTTTCCATATTCTCTTCTGATTTTTATTAATTTCTATGCGAAAAGGGATTTGCTCTTTGAGGTGAAACCAAAGCGGTCTTATTGGAATTGTCTGCTTTAAATGCTACAATCAAAGGGTTTTTCAATATAAATCGATAAGTTAGAAATTTTGTGTTGAAGATGTCTTTATAAAAAATGTCTTCTATTATTAATGAATGCGTCTTTTGTAAAGACGCCTTCTACTTTTATGAAGTCGTCTTTACAAAAGACGTTTTCTACGTGACATCATATTTGTGGTCACGCCACCACGAATACGTTTTTTATAAAGACGCATTCGCCTTAAGTGTACCATTCCACCTTATTTTTAGAATTAGTTTCAAAAGTATGAATTTTAATTATTTTTTTTGCCAAAAGTACTGTAAATACTCAAAAAACCCCATTCACAAATCATATTTATATGAGATTTGACACAAAAATAATATATATTAATTTAGGGGATGCTCAATCAAATATAGAGTTCTGGGTGGAAAGTTTATAAATTTTAATTGACTTTTAATCTAAAAGATTTTCTATTATATAAAACAATAGTTCTTCTTACGCTTTATTTAAAATGTACGTTCGTCTTTAAGAAAATTTTATATACTTCTCTATAATTGGACATTTTTACACTAATAAATCTCATAGTTTGTTCAGTTTCTTTCCAATATCATGGATGATAAACATCTATAAGATTAGAATATCATATTCCATAAACATTTTCATCTTCTTTATTTATTTCATTATTTTCATATTTTTCATTGTTAACATAATATTTCAGTAATTTCTAAAGTTGATTGTCATACTAAATTTCCGGTTAGATTTATTACATTTTGTTTATAAAGTAGCAAATTTATCAAGACCCTTCTTGAGATTGAATTTATATATCTTTCTCTACTTTTATTTGTTCACATACTTTTTAGTAGACATATTCAAAATAAATACCAATAATACATGTAAGAATATTAACTACCAAAGATCAACAGGTAAAGAACAACATCTTATTTTTAAAGACAGAAAATTTGATCCTAAAAATAAGTTTAGTTGTGAGAAAACGTCTTTAGTCGTTCAGTGTGCCAGATTTTAGAGTGAGTAAAATATAGAGTTTCGTGAGTGAGAGGAAAAACTTATATACCAGACACAACACACACAAGGTAACACTTCAAATTTCATCAAGTGTCGTAACTAAATTTATGTCATGTGTTCTTTAACCATTTTATAATATAACACTAGTATTATTTTATGATACTAATTAAAAGAAGTCTATTAAATATATTTTACTATCAATTTTAATGGAATATAATAACGTAAATGTAAAAATAATCACTAAGTTCACATTGACACACGTATCAACATGCCTAAGTTTTGTATTTGGATTATAATTTTTCATATTAATAATTGAAATATAAATATTTTTATTTAATTTGTAAATTATAAAATTTTGAGTAATTTTGTAAGAAAATTATAATTTATCTAATTTTAGTGTTAGTGGAAATATCTTATCTAATTTGTATTTTTATTAGATATTCAATATTATTTTCATGCATGCTACACAAATTAATTACCTCCTTAATGCTTATCGAGGCCCACTGATTCCCACACAAAATCTTATTAGTTTTCATCGTTTTATTTTATATTAGTGTCTTAGAAATACTCTGCTTATTTGTAGTTTATGCTTTTATCATGACGTAATGCCTTCTTCCCTACCCGTAGTTTACATGTTAGATTCAAAAATTTTATCGATATAAACCGTATTTTGAAAATTTCAAGAACTTATCTTAAATATATCAAGAATCAAATAACTGTATAGCAGAATGGTACCTGAATTCATGACGATATATCGTTGTTTAGAACAGAGCAGTTGACCTTCCAGATCTACACGATTCTCTATCAGAAAGTCACATTTGATTAAGTCTCTCTGTTTTTTTTCTAACGATGAGACATTAGAAAAAATATAATGGTTTCCCTTAATCGCGTGACATGTACACCATAATCACTTATAGATAATTTATATTTTAGTATTTCTATTTTAACTCATCATAAAAATAGAAATTATCTTAAAGTCTCTACACATAACGAGTCAACAACCTATCAGATACATTAAAATCTCAATTATCCAAAACCTTATTCGCGCTTTTAAGTTCAACGTTGGATTAAGGATCCAACAATCTCCCACTTAGACTATGTGTGAAACCTTATAATTATGTTTTACAAAAAATAATCGAACGCGTTCAACTTTGCTGTCATTACCTTAATGTATCTATAACCAATCCAACACATCAATCACACCCACATAGGATTAACGCAATATTCGTTACATCAATCGTAACTCAACCCCTCAATGTCACGCATATCAATGTAACTGAATGACATGGATTATGGTGTGGATGTAGCATGAAAATTTCATGTAATGTGATCTTAATTTTCCTATTTCCAACTGATCCTCCTTTTTTTAAGATCAAACTATTACTGAATCAGAGTGTGAATACCAAATACTTTATTTTGCAGAAAATAACCTTAAAATATCCCTAAACCAAAATATTTGAAAAATATGTCTATATGAAAAGAACATCTAAAATAAAATACAAACTCTTATTAGAACTGAATATCCCCAACTGATATGAACCACATGCGAGCAGTGTGCTCATGAAACACCTTCGGCGGTAATACCTTAGTAAGCGGATTCGCAATCATGGAGTTTGTTCCGATGTGCTCTATAGACAACTGTCCACTCTGAACCCTTTCTTTGCTATTAGAATAAAGTACTGCTTATTTATTGTCACAAAATAACTTCAGTGGTCTCTGAATACTGTCCACTATGCATAGCCCCGTGAAAAAAAATTCGGAAACCTTATTCTGTGATTGGACATCTCATAGCATGCTATGAACTCTGCTCCCATGGTAGAAGAGTCTATAAGAGATTGTTTAACATTCTTCCAGGAGACAACACCTCCAACAAGCATAAAAATGTAGCCCGATGTAGATGTCATACTATCTTGGCATCCAGCAAAATCAGAGTCAGTATATCCAACGATCTCAGTTTGATCTAACCTCTGATATGTGAAATTTTTCTCTGTACATAGGAGTGTTCAAAACCAAACCAAAAGTGACCAGTTAGGCCGGTTCTTTATATGTGTTCAATTCGATTCGGTTCGATTTTATTGTCGAACCAAAATTTTGGCCCAGTTCAAAATTTTGGTAGTTTTTGAACCGAAACATTACATTAATATTATTTTTTATATAGCTTCATATAAAACCGAACCGAACGGAAACCAATTTTTGATTATATAGTTTTTTTCAATAATATCATTTAGAAATTATTTAAAAAATCATTTTAATTAATAATATCGAACCAAAGAACTGAACCCAACCAAACCAAAACTCATTATTCGGTTCGATTTGGTTCTTTTAGCATTCACGGTTCGGTTAATTTGGTTTTGTTGTTGAACCAAAGTTTTGGTTCGGTTTGATATTTTCACCCAAAAATCGAACCGTGAACACCCATACCTGTAATTACCGCAAGACTCGTTTAGATTCTTTCCAATAGTCTATGCTTGAATTGCTTAAGTATCTGCCCAACATCCCAGTCATGTACGGAATATCAGGACATCTATAAACTTGAGTATACATTTGACTCCCTACTACCGAGTCATATGGAATCTTCTGCATTTTCTTTTCCTCAAAATCATTCTTAGGGCACTGATTAAGACTAAACTTGTCTCCCTTAGCTATAGGGGTATCACTTGGTTTACAATATTGCATGTCATATCTTTTAAGGACCTTTTTTATAGAACTCTTTTATGATAATCCAAGAATACCCTGAGAACGATCTCTGTGTATTTAGATCCCTAATGCAAAAGAGACTTTACCAAGATCTTTGATCTCAAAATTCTTAGCTAGAAATCTCTTAGTGTCGTGCAATAAGCCTATTTCGTTGCTAGTAAGCAAAATGTCATCCACATATAAAACCAGAAAATATGCTTGCTCCAATAGAACATATGGTACACACAATCATCGACCAAATTTATCTCGAAACCGAACTAGATAATCACCTGATGAAATTTAAAATACCATTGTCGAGATGCCTGCTTGAGCCCATAGATGAATTTCTTAAGTTTGTAAATCATATTCTTTGGGTCTCCCGACACAAAGTTTTCTGGTTGCACCATATAGATCGTCTCTTCAACGTCACCATTGAGAAACGATGTCTTATTTATAGTCGATGCCTTCTTTATGTGTAAAGCCATTTGTGACAAGACGAGCCTTGTATCTTTCTATATTACCTTTTGAATCTCTCTTGATCTTAAACATTCATTTGCAACCAACGGGTTTCGTACCTTCTGGTTATGGAACAAGATCTCACACGTCATTGTCCTTCATGGACTTAATCTCCTCATTCATGGCATTGATCCACTTTTGAGTTAGAACTTTACATGGCTTGACGGAAGTTGACCGAATCATCTTCTATCATACCAATTTTAACCTCATATTCTTGGAGAAATACAATGTAATCACCAGCACTGTATTTATCCTATCTCTAGTGGGTCTCCTTAATGACATAGGTTTTTGAGGTGCTAGAGTTTGTGCTTCTGGAACATTCTCTTGAATGGGAGGTTCTTTGATATTGTCTTATGTTGTGTCATGAGCAAGGTCTTGAACACAGTCCTAATCAATGTGATCAAGGGTAATAACACTTTTGGAAATATCAACTTATTCCTTTTGAAAGACAAAATCTCTAACTGTATCTGCCCCCGCAAACTCAGAATCTTCAAAGAACCGGGCATTTCCCATCTAACAAATTGACCTAGTTGTTGGACCATAAAACTTGTACCTCCTTGCCTCAGTTGGACATCCTCAAATGTGTAAATGCCTTAAACTAGATTTCTTACTGGTCCAAAGCTCATATGGGGTGCTTGCCGTAGCTTTAGTTGGAAATTTGTTAATGATATATGTTGCAGCCTTAATTTCTTCACCCCAGGGTGATTCTGGTAGGGTCGAATGATTAATCATACTTCTGACATATCCTCAAGCATTCTGTTTCGTCTTTCAACAATATCATTGATAGTGAGCAAACTCGACATTCCTCTAAGAATTTAGCAAATGGTCCTATACATTGTTCACATGAACCATCATATCTGTCATAGAACTCACCACCACTGTCAGATCTGATGCTTTTAATCCTTTTGTTGAGTTGATTCTAAACTTCAGTCTTAAAATTTTTTAACACGTCCAATGATTGGACTTTTCAAGAATGAGATATATGTAGTCAAATCTAGAATAATTGTCTATGAACATTATAAATTACTGTTGACCATTCCAAGGGACAGAAGGGAATGACCCATAAATTTTCATATGAATAAGTTCTAAGACGCCGTGAGTCCTATTGATGCAAATTTAGGAGCTGAAAATGGACGTGGGGCTGAGCATACATGTAGGAATAGAGCTGAACTTGCAAAAGATCCTTTATCACTCCCTGGTGGTCTAATTACAAGACTTAGAGCCCAAAATTTCAAGAAAACTCTTATTCAAGAAAACACTTATTTCAAGAAAACATCAAGAGAATTGGAATGATTCTGGAAAAGTGAAGCCCAATGTGGGTCCAAATGAAAATCAAGGCTTTATCCATGTCATCAAGGCCATTAAAGAGTCTAATTAGCATACAAAAGTAATTGAAAAGGATAATGAACCTACAAAAACGTGTTCATCAAGATAAGGCCATGAAAGGGCATGAATTGAACTATTTTCAAGGCTATTAAATAGGGGGATGAATCTAGCTTGGATTGATTATGCTTAAATACATTGTTCATAGTCAATTAGTGATATTTACTTATTATTAATAGTCAAAACATGTTTAAAAACGTGGGAACTTATTTACTTTAATGTTGTGTTGTTTCAAAGCTAAAATTAATGCTTTTCGTATTCTTGGAGGGTTGTTCCAAGTATAAAACATGGTACCCACGAAATTTATAAGGAGGTGATGAATATTGAAAACAAGTTTATGTTATTATGAGGTGTGTCCTCTTTGTTCTTGAAATAACTCTTTGAACTTATCAAGTTAGTATTGTGGCGTTCAAACAACCAAACTTATCACCTTGATTCTTGAGTGATCCTTAGGTTTCTTGGTGTGGCATTTTTATCCTTCGTAGTCTTAGTTCTTAACTTTCTAGATAACGGGTTAAGGCTCAACAATCTTATCTTTCATGTTCTTAGGGTTCTTGAACCATTATTGTTATCGGGTTTCATCGTAAATCATCGGTGGGGTTCATATCATTTGGTATCAGAGCTTTGGTTCTAAGGCAAGTTTGACTATCCTTTATCTTTATTTTTTTCTTATTTCTTTCTGTATAAAAAAACAAAAACAAAAAGAAAAAAAGGAGAGAAAAATCCAAAAAGAAAAAGAAAAAGAGTTATCAAAATCCGTTATGGACTTGTGTGAATTTTGGGTAATTATTGAAACCATAGAAATCGTGTATTCCATTCCTTTTCTATCGCAATCAAATTTTTGACCCTTTGTGAGTTTTGGTTATTTCTCATTTTGAATTGTTGCTGGATATTTTTATTTCATTTCTTGAGTTCGATTAAGGGCTAAAGAGACACAAAAGAGTGGAAAAAGGCAAGAGTGTGTGAGACCGTAAGAGGGTAAAAGCCATTTAGAGTGAAAACACGAGAGTGAGTGTATAATTCTTGAGTGAAACACGTGAGAGAGTGTTTGTGAGGTTTCGAATCTTATTTTCCAGATTCTAAATATGTCCAATAATCAAGACGAAGACATATTCGAAGAACATATTCGAATTAGAACATATTCAAATTAGAACATATTCGAGAGAGGTTCAAACAACCAAACTTATCACCTTGATTCTTGAGTGATCCTTAGGTTTCTTGGTGTGGCGTTTCTATCCTTCGTAGTCTTAGTTCTTATCTTGCTAGATAACGGGTTAAGGCTCAACAATCTTATCTTTCACGTTCTTAGGGTTCTTGAACCATTATTGTTATCGGGTTTCATCGTAAATCATCGGTGGGGTTCATATCATTTGGTATCAAAGCTTTGGTTCTAAGGCAAGTTTGACTATCCTTTATCTTTATTTTTTTTCTTATTTCTTTCTGTATAAGAAAAGAAAAAAAAGGAGAGAAAAATCTAAAAAAGAAAAAAGAAAAAGAGTTATCAAAATCCGTTACGGACTTGTGTGAATTTTGGGTAATTATTGAAACCATAGAAATCGTGTATTCCATTCCTTTTCTATCGCAATCAAATTTTTGACCCTTTATGAGTTTTGGTTATTTCTTATTTTGAATTGTTGCTGGATATTTTTATTTCATTTCTTGAGTTCGATTAAGGGCTAAAGAGACACAAAAGAGTGGAAAAAGGTAAGAGTGTGTGAGACCATAAGAGGGTAAAAGCCATTTAGAGTGAAAACACGAGAGTGAGTGTATAATTCTTGAGTGAAACACGTGAGAGAGTGTTTGTGAGGTTTCGAATCTTATTTTCCAGATTCTAAATATGTCCAATAATCAAGACGAAGACGTATTCGAAGAACATATTCGAATTAGAACATATTCAAATTAGAACATATTCGAGAGAGGTTCAAACAACTAAACTTATCACCTTGATTCTTGAGTGATCCTTAGGTTTCTTGGTGTGGCGTTTCTATCATTCGTAGTCTTAGTTCTTATCTTGCTAGATAACAATCTTGACTTTTACGTACTTGGTGTTCTTGAACTATCATTGTTATCGGGTTTCATCGTAAATCGTCGGTGGGGTTCATATCACCTGTTGGCTTCAAATCTCTTTTTATCGGTTTATTTACCCTTTATGCAATTAACACAAACATCAAAATTTGTGAAATCTAAGCGATCAAGAATTTCTTCTGACATAAGTCTCTCTATTATTCGTCTGGAGATATGACCTAATCTCTTATGCCATAACGTAGCCAAATTCTCACTGGTTAATTTTCTTTTTGTACCTCGTGTACTTAACTGTATGGATTCTTTAAATGAAACAATTATTTCAAGTAAATAAAGATTATCATATCTTGATAAAAAAAACTAGAACCAACTGAAATTGAATCATGAAACAAACCAAATTTTTCATCTCCAAAAGAACAAACATAACCAGCATTGTCTAAAACAGAAACTGAACTTAAATTAATCTCAGAACAAACCAAATTAAGAAATATACCTTTCTTAGCATGCCAAGCATGATAGTTGGTGTATTACTTCTTCCTATGCCTTTCATCTCCACATAAAAAACAACCATTACCTTCTGTGTTTACCGATTTCTTTTATTATTTTTTATGTGGTGTTGTATCCGCAACTCCTTATCCTTCTTCCTTTTCTTTTTCCTTTCCCTTATCCATAAAGGTAGATGCTAGGTAAGCACTTTATGTCTTATCATGTTTTATTATATCATCTTCCTGATAACAGTGTGAGATGAACTCATTCAAAGACTAAGCCTCTTTCTGACAATTATAGCTCACCTTAAACTGGTTAAACTCTGCCGGAAGGGATATCAAAACCAGATACACAAGCAAGTCCTCAGAGAGTTCAAGACTTATTGCTTTCAACCTTAAAATAATATGAGGCATTTCCATACTATATTCACTGATATTACTTTTACCTTTATACCTCTTTGAAATTAAGTTTGACAAAAGCGTACTGATTTCTGCCTTTTCATTCTTGACAAGCCTTTTTTCAATGTCTACAAAGAAATCATTAGTTGTAGTTATCTTTTCAGATATAGTGCACTTGAATGCTTCTAGAATGGCATTCTTCATTATCAGCATACACATGCGATTTGATCTCTCCCACATTTTCATTTTCCTTTTTATCATCAAAGGCACTCTTATCCGTAAGAGGTGCAGGATAATAAATCTTTAACGCACGAGATCCATGACTCTAAGAACTATCAAGAGATTATCTTTTCAGGACTTGAAGCTTGAGCCATTTAGAACTGGAATTGAATTGATGTTGGTTGTGATACTAGCAGGAGTTATAACTGAACAGAAAATAAGAAATAAAATAAGCTCACATAAATCTCAAATAAAAGTAAAAAAATAACCCATCTCAAGACACTGAACACACCATTAATATTTTTTACTTTGACCAAAATTATTAACTTGTAAGTGATACCTTGGTATAGTAATTAAATACTGATGATAAAAAATATATCGAACAAGAAACCCTCCTTTGGGCCGATTTATTATTCACATGTAGAACTGAATAATCATTACGTATTTATTACCACAGAAGTATATGTATTTATGTCAAATATTTTTCTTCCTTTAGGCTGATAAATATTCACATAAGTTACACACACAACCTTTTATATTTCAAGGCAAATTAATTTCTACAAGAGAGATCAAGTTGGCTACATGTTGTTTCAACTAATTCATCTTAAAATACATAACATACTAATATTCATACTACTACAAAAATGGGGTTAGATGACGGCTAAAACCCATCATTATAATCCTACATTGACGGCTGACCGACTATCATCTACCGGGTTGTCATCTTTAGCCATTTAAAAAACCGTCATTATAATGGTGTACAATGATGAGCAATCCCCGTCATCGTAGATACCGAGAAAAGTAGATAGATGACGGGGATTCTCCATCATCTAAAATTACTCCATGTAGACTTCAGATGACGGGGATCTCCCGTCATCTTAGGTACCGCGAAAAGTAGATAAATGATGGGGAACCCCGTCATCTAAAGTTACTCCATGTAGACTTTAGATGACGGGGATCCCCCGTCATTTTAGGTACCGCGGAAAGTAGATAGATGATGGGGAATCTCTGTCATCTTTGGTACAACCAAAAGCAAATAGATGACGGGGAATCCCCGCCATCTAAAGTTTAAGAAAAAAAAATTATGTATTTAATTAAATAAAAGCTTGGCAAATAGAAGATGTTTTTCCTTTTAAAATTAATAAAATTTTTATCAGAAAATGTATAGAAAAATAGCAATCACATAGTTTCTTCTTCCAACTTTTCATCAACTAACAGAATCCAATACACTAACTCATTCTAATTTTCATTTTGTTTAATCTAGAACCATGGATCAAAATAATACTTTAGTTAAGTTATCGATCACCCCCACAAACCAAAACTACCATAATTAATAGCCTAAAAATCTTTATAAAGTGGTACCCAGTGCTCTCAAATGATCAGAAAGAAGAGAAAATAAAGCTAAAATCTCAAAAGAACAACCATTTCACGTTTATGAATCATTAGAGCTATTGTTTCAATGAATAATCAAAGATAATACAAGTAACATACTTATACATTCCCAATGAATGAGAGTAAGTAATCATCACTACAACATATTTACATCATAGAGAATCATCAAATATAATACAAGCAACATACTTATACATTCTCAATGAATGATGGCAAGTAATCATCACTGTAGTATATTTACATTATAGAAAATTAAAGGAATGTAACTCACAACTTGTGTGAGTGTGGGCTTAACTATTTGTTTATCCACAGGATTTTCATAACTATATAGTGAATCTCACGGACAAGTACATGGGGAAGGAAGGGTCTAAACATGCACTCAAGAATTAGTTTGGTGCTTAAAAAGGCCTTCAAAGACCTAGAGATAGAAAATGCCATTAGTGCAGGAATGAGAGTTTTACTCATC
Source organism: Datisca glomerata (assembly GCA_003255025.1). NCBI lineage: Eukaryota > Viridiplantae > Streptophyta > Magnoliopsida > Cucurbitales > Datiscaceae > Datisca > Datisca glomerata. The sequence goes on along the minus strand of QANY01004770.1, from coordinate 747,197 downwards.
CACATCTCTTGATTACTCTCGAGTATAAAACATATACATTTTTTTAACCATGGGAGTCGGGACCAGCTTATGGCAACCACGACTAATCCCATAAGTTCTAGGGCCAGCATGACGAACGAAATTCCTGAGAGAATAGAGACTCTTCCCAATTGATCTTAGAAGAGATGTTGGAAATTGAGCAAAAAGCTTCTCGTTTTAGCATATTGCTTTACTATTCTAAATAAGAATAGTTAGCCATATGTATTTCTAGGTCATAAGCTTGAATTGATAACTAGGACACATAAATATGCTATTCAGCTAAAAACATACTAGTAATTATAATGCCAAAGCTAAGTATAGCATCCACGTATCTTTTGGGAGAATCCATATTGACAGAAGAGTCAAGTGTATCACAAATCCAAAATGAGTTATTATATTTGACCTTGCTGGTAAAACAATAAGAGCAAAAACCCATACCTGTACATTTAAGGAAAATATTAGCCAAAAGATGCGTGATATCTTTTATCAGCAAGGATGCCCGATAACATTTATAGCATATATCTACCACTGTATTATAATCCAAATGCGAGTACAATAAAAAGCATTATAAGACAAGACCTTTTGCTAAAGATAATCCTACAATAATGGGCAAAATGATCTGCAAATCAATTTTGATACACACTTGGACTCTCCCCTATAACGAGTTATCATTTTCGGATCATGTGTAAATGCATTATAAGATAAGACTTTTTACTAAAGTTAATCCTACAATAATGGGCGAAATGATCTGCAAATCAATTATGATACACACTTGGACTCTCCCCTACTTTTGTGCTTGATATTCAATTGATAGTTATAAATTCTAATCATTTACTATGTTATTAGGGCCACATACACTACTTGTTGGCCTTATGGGGTAGGGTAGGGGCATGAGATAGAGCATGGCTGCCACAAATAAGAAAATGAGGTTGAAACGTGCATCTTAGCTAGTAGCTATAGCTTTTAGCTCAATAATAAGCGCTTGATTCTAACATTATTCACCTCTGGTTCACTCTTTAGGAACCCCATAACCACTCACTCAGCAAGGCTCTACTAATAAAAATCATTGATCACTAAACTTCAATAAAGTAATCTCAAATAATATATATATTACACACACACAATTACTGAGCAACCTTAACATTATATATATGAAATATATTTACTAGGTCTTGTTCTCCAAAATAAGACTCAACTCAGTTTTCCTAAGAATGCTAGCGCCTCTCCTCCTATAAACCTCTTTATGAATTTGCTTTGTACATGAAGATGTTGTCAATGCCTAGTTTGACCCTTCCATAAGAGGGCTTTAAGTTCTTAGGGTGAAAACTCACTTGATACTAACCAAACACCATCCATGCTCAATTTCGTATAGACCATGGAAGATTCTAAATTAACATCTCGGGAACAAAGCTGCAATAGAACTCCTGAGTCATGACATCCAAATTCCAGGACAGTGCTTTTGTAACTTTCAGCACGAATCTAATAATCCTATCTAAGCCTACTCCAAGGACCAAGACTACCCTTGTGATATTCCAGACTTCAAAGAAACCATAATTCTCACTTAATTTCTCTTCGTTTGTTAATCTGAAAACTGGTGTGTGTTTCAATTTCACATTCTATGGTTCAATCGAAACTCAAAACCAAAACTATATCAACAAATCTATCAGCATAAAGATGAAAGTAAAAGAAAACAGATTTTTGAAACATATCTATCTGAACCACACACACAAAGTCCAAAACCACAAAGCACCTAGAAAGTTGAAATTACCAATTTGATTCTGGGATCCACATAGTGAAGAAATGTGGTGGGTGACAAGATAAACTGTATTAAAGATTATACAAGTAACGTACATATACATCCTAATACCTTACATGCAAATAATCCTAATAAAATGTACTTTCTCATAGGCAAGAAACAGAACCCAGAGGAAATGTACTTGTGATAAGGTATAGAAAAAAAGTTTGTGATTTTGTGAAGCCATATTTTTGAAGGGGAGGGTTAATATCAACTCTTAAATAATAAAGGAGAGTGAAATTTTACCAATGCTTCTTTTGCAGTGAGTCTTCCTTGATGATCATAACGTAGTAATTTGTCAACGAAGTCAACTACCTTCAAAATGCAAAGTGTTAAAGATAAACACTATAACTTAAAGAAACTAGACTACTAATCACCATGGATGGCAAGATGTTTTACCTCAGGGACTGCCAAATGCTGATTATCAACACTGATGAACTTCGTCTACGATTTCCGGCTATGCCTTCATCAAGTAAATAATAACTTCTCAATTTTTTATATTTATTTTAGAGAAAAATAGCTTCTTCGTTAAAACAACTAACAATTAATGCAAAATTATATAAAGAAAACAAAAAAAATCAAACATCGGGTATGCACCAACCTCCCAACAAGACCTGCAAGATGCAGGTTTAATTCAATCTTGTATTTATTGAGATAGGTATTAAGTTTATCTGTCCCAAGCACCTGTTGAACAGAAACCATTAACTTTGAATTAACTTTTGTGTACCTGATCACTCAACTCTCTATAAATCAGGTACAAAACCATTTGGCTAGAAGAGTTCTTAGCCATTCATAAGCAAATTAAAACCAAAAGAAAAGGTCCTTGCAAAGTATTTGTAAATCATCCTACATACCTTGGCTATTTTGATTAGCTGATTATAATTATCATGCCCATAAAAGAAAGGCTCCTTACAAAATATCTATAAAGCACAACCTTCAATAGTCAGAATCACATATGTGGTAATTGGTGACATAAATAAAATACCAACATCAGCACACTCATTCGTGAAGAGACCACCATCAAATGGCACTAAGATCAAAACATTAGGGCTCGGTTTGAAATAGTGAGAATGAAGAGTCTCAATCTAGATCCAAAATAAAAATTACATATTTTACAGTGATGGAGAAAGAAAACCTTCATTGTCGAAGAAGAAATTACAGCAATGGAGGGAGAAGACGCACAAAGGAAGAAAACCCTTTCCCAATCGCTAGCTCAAAGTTCAGGACGAAAACCTTGCTCGACCCGCAGTGGAAGCTCGTCTTGGAAGACACCGTAAAACCTTACCGTCGAACTCACCGAGAAGCTCGCCTGCTAGGCGTCGTGAAACTCGGCAGGCGCGCGGTCAGGAAGAGGAAGAGTCGATCGCCACTGCCCTGTCCAAAGAAAAATAAAACATAGTAAATTAAAAATAGGGTTAGATTGGTTATAGGATGATATTTTCGTAAATAAAATGATTTTGAGATAATGAGTAAATTTTTTTTACACTATAAAAAATGACAAGTTTTTTTTTACTGTCATTATAAGAAGTTATAATGACAACCCAAATATTAGTTATCGAAATAGATAACACATTGATGACAACTAACTTTTGAGCTGTCATTTTTCCTAAATTACCTCATCATTCACCATTTTCTTTTGACAGATTTTAGAAGGCTGTCAATGTATCACAAATGTGACTGTCATTAAAGCTCATATTTATAGTAGTATCGAATTTAAAATTATACTGAATTTAAACCTTAAATTAATTGATAAATAATTAATTTTACGATCCTTAGAAATTCGTTATAAAATTATTTTAACCCAAAATCAAAATAATTTATTTGATTATCCTTAAAAATTATTTTGAAATTATTTTAACCCAAATATGAAAATAATCAAAATAATTTATTTGAAATCTTTAAATTAAAATTAGTTTTACGACCCTAAAATTAATTTTAAAAAATTAATATAATAAATTGATACGTAAAATTAAGCCTGAATTAATATGATTAAAAAAAAGAACTTTAAAATCAGATTTAAAAAAAATTAAAATATTATAATGGCTGGGAAATCCATGCCCTTCAACACAAGGTTGTGGGCAAACAATCCTCCTTCACAAACTTTCAACTGTGGGTCGAAACCCACAGCTTGACCCAGGTTCACGGGTTAACACACGTATTGTCCATAGCTGCCAGTCCTTATTGTCGCGGCCATTTGGTGCCACAGCATCGGTCATGGCTCTTCTCAGTCAACTGCGGCTTTCTCTGAATCGTCGCGGCCAAGCCGCGACTTTCTTCTTGACACCACAGCCAGGCGCGCCTTCATCCTACGCCATGACCAGACGGTTATGGCTTTGCCTTGTCGGCACAGCTAGATGGTCGCGAAGGTCACCTTATCACCGACGATGGCGAAATCGCCGGTCAGTGATTCTAAAACCAAATAAATTTTTAATTATTTAGCCAAAAAGTGTTCTTGAATCTTAATCCAAGAACAACAATAAAAAAAAACCATCAAAATGAAAAATCATTCTCAAATCTAATAATTCTAGCATATATTATTAAATTCAAGAATTTCGTAATGTAAACATAAAAACACCAATAATCATGGACCTAGACTTATAAATTGATTCTCAATGATCCAACATGAATAGCTCTGATACCACTTGTTAGATTCAAAATCCTTATCGGTATAAATCGTATCTAAAAAACCCCCAATAACTCATGTTGAACACAACACGAATCATATAATTGTATAGCGGAAGCGTACCTGAATCAATGATAGATCACTGTTTAGAACCGAGCGGTTGACCTTCCAAGTCTACATGATCCTCTTCAGAGAGTCTTCTTTGATTAAGCCTCTCTGTTTTCTTTTTAACAATGAGATCTTAGGGAGAATATAATGGTTTCCCTTAATCGTGTGACTTGTGGACCATGACCACTTATAGATAATTTATCTTTTGGTATTTCTATTTTAGTCCATCATAAAAATAGAAATCATCCTAAAATCTCTACTTATAAAGAGTCCACAACCTATTAGATACATTAAAACCTCAATTATCCAAAAAGTTATTTGATCACTTTTAATTGGGTTTAATTTTATTTGACAGTCTGTAATACAAATTATTTACATATAAGTCTAACGTTGAATTAAAGTTCCAACATTACTTTTTCATCCATCGCTTTTCTAGCTTCATCTTCTGATACTTTTGAAAGTTTTGTAAATGTGTATGGTATTGTTTCAATTCAGTAACCATTCAATGATTTCAAACGCATACTGAGTCATTGACTATTGGTCACACAGGTTTTTTTGAAAAGAAGAAATTCTTTGAGCATTGTATAATAGCTATTTCGGAGTTCTGTGTTTTAGTTTGTTTTATGAAAGCCAGTCGAAAAGCACGTACTTTGCACGCGTTGAAGAATTTAAAAATTATACAGTAAGTTTTAAAATTATTATTAATGTTGAAATAAATACATTAGCTTTCAAAATATTATAAATCTAAAACAAAAGAAAATAATAATGATAATTTTTCATATTCACAATTAAACTATTGTAAATAAAAATAAATTTGAATAGGTCGTATATCATATGGAGATGATATATTTATAATAAAACTATTATAAATAGTTAGAAACTTGAATAAGTCCTGCAAAAATTATTTGAGAAGAGAAAATTAAATATGACAAACTATTTTACTATGAATAATTGACAGTTAAAATGATTACATTTATTATAAAACTAAAAAAATCTTGATTCTTGAATGGTGATTCAATTAAATAACAAAAAAAAATCTTATAGATAGACAATAACTCATTGTTATTGACTGAAATAATGTTTATGATGTAATTAAGGATTTCTAAAATCTTGTACATGATCATTCACATTTCTAATAAAATAATAATATTAAATATTAAATTTTATAAAATATTAGTGAATAGAATTATAAATGAATTTAAATACAAAAAAAAATCATAATCTTAAACTATATTTAGTATGGCTTAAATGGTAAAAGAGGAAATCAAAAGTTTCTCCATCTCAAGCCCTTTTTAATATAGTAGTGATTGGGCTAATTAGATTTTCAGTTTTTTTATTTTATTGATTCAATAAAAAAAATTTTCTATTTTTAACTTCAAATTTTCTATTTTTAACTTTAGATATATCTATACTATCTTAATATTATATTATTATTATTATTAATTATTAAAATGCGTTTAAAGGGGAGAAATTTTTTATTCTCTTTTTTGTCATTTAAAATCTATTAAAATATAGCATAAATTAGGTATTTCAATCATTTTCTCATTTAATTCATTTGATAATATTTTATTTTTATCCAATAATAATTTGTTTATAGTTAGTAAAATAAAATATTTTGATAATATCATGTAATTAGAGATGTGAATATCTATTAATTGATTCCAATATCTTTTATAACTAATATTTAAGTATAAGTCAATAATAATTTATTCGTTATAAATTTATGTATTAAATATTCTCTAATATTGATGTTATCAGTAACATTAAAATTTTTAGATGAATTTGTACAAAGATAGTAATATATTTTAAATATGAGAAAGTTCTTTTAATATGAAATAATTAATTTTTTAGAATATGGAAAACTGATAAAATAAAACTATTTTCTATACTATTCAAATAGCACTAAAAGTTTAGAGATCATAAATAAGTTGTTATTATTATTTCTATTTCACTTTTAGTTTAGATGTAGAATAATTTTTAAAAATGATAATTTATTTATTTCAATATTAACATTAATTTAAAATTATTTAGATATTTTAAATTAATTGAATACGTGCGAAAACGTATATTCCGACTAGTTATGTACAAAAAGATTTTGAATATCTTCTCATAGATCTTTTTATTATAACTAGATTTATAGCACGTGTCTTCCATGTAATCACAATATTCATAAATTAGTTTTAGTAGCCTCACAATATTCATAAAGAACTAAAATGTATAGCATAATGGGTATGTATCCGGTATATTGATGTTCAAGTCATTTACTCATAACAAAAGGCCAATATGAAAAAGTACAAATTTTAACATGATTCTGTGTTCATATTGAAAGCATGTATTAGAGGCTTATAAAATAATTCAAATCTAAGAATTATTTATGAAATTTTTTAAGTTTGTTTGGATTATTCAAGAGACACTTCAAAAATCATAATTAAAATTGATAATAGTAGAAATTGAATCACATTCAAAATTATATCAAAAGTTTCTAGAATCATTGATTAATATGAAATATTGCTTCAAATCTAATCGATACTTTATATTATAAAATAATATTTAGTTGATTCTTATTCAAAATTTATGGTATAACTATCAAATAAACTCAAATTCAAATAATTAGAATTGAAATTTCTAACTTCAAATAAATAAAATTGCGTACATTTTCAAATCATGTATTCGGCATTGATATACGAAGAATAAAATTTATGACTTTTCACTATTGAATTTTATGTAAGTTGATTGTCAAAAATTACATAAACCTTTCATTTCGTTTAGCATTAACTAAATTAATGACATTTTATTTTCTTTTCTTATTCAAATTTAGCTTAATGAAATTAAATGGTAATTCCTTGACAAAAAAAAAAGAAAACTAAATGGCAAGTAAGAACAATAAATACAATGAATCCTTTAATCAACTGTGTAGATGGTTTATAACACACACTAAATAAGAAAACTAACGGTTCTCTTTTTAATCTAGTTTGATTAGATTAGATTAAATGTTTGTTTTTTTGTTTAATATTCGTTTTTACTTTTATATAATATATATTTTGAACAACTTATATATTACATTTAGATATTAGATACTTCACATCATAAATTTTCACTTACTTTTTCTTTTATTTTAATTACAAAATTACATATTTAAAGATTTTTTAAAAAAATATCTCGTGCAATGTATTTAACTAGTTAAATAAAAGATTGGAACGTTGTTGGCTTTGTACAGTCAGTGAGGAAAGAAGAAGAATTGAGAGGAAGAACGATAATATTAAAGTTTAAAATTAATCAAAGTGGGAGTGAGTGAAAAGAGAGAAAAAAAAAAATAATATTTTGAAGTACATTGAAAAACAATTTTTTTTTATGTTTAGAAATTAAACTTGCCCCTGAAATCTCAAAATAAATTAAATTATTAATCTTTTATTAGGTATGAATATCTGTTATTGTGTCACATATTCATGCTCAACTTATATCATGTGCCAAGTGATTTTTTTATTATTTTAATTAGTTTCATATTTTTATATAAAATTAAATTAAATTTATAGTTAAAATAACTAAATTCGAACACTAATATTATTTCTTAAACGTTGAAGATAAAAAAAGTTGTATTTTAAAGATGATAAAAGCTAGCGTTAGAATTTATTAATACACTATCCTAATTAAAGCTATCAGTTACAATGAGAATTAGAATGATATGATAAAAAAAAATGCTCAAGCTAATGCAAAAAGAATTGCTTCAGGTTAAAATGCCATATTATTCCAAATATTTCTACTGTACTTCAGTTTTCTTTATTTGAATGAAACTAAAGCTTACATGACCGTTCATTGATCGGCCTATTATATTATATTTATCAAATTTTCTTCTATTAGTTTTACAAATTTTAAATGAAGAGATAAAAAAGATAAATATATTTGTATAATTTCGTGTATAGCACAAATATTCCAGTAGTTAGTATTACATAATGGGTTTATTTTGAGATGAGACCTGATCCATTTCTTAGGCTTGGCGGCCCTATTCCGTTTAACTTCTCAATTAAACTTTTTAGGAATTATTTAGCTTTCAAATTGATATAAATCATATAAATGGATACGTCTCAACTTTCATAAATCCATAAATCCTTATGCTTTTATAATGTATATAATTAATTATTAATTATTAATAATTGATAGCTAATTAATTATTTGGATAATTTTTTTTGGTCAAACATAAAAATATATTAACCAAAATAATTACACTAGTTACAAAAGACATACCCCAGATAATAACACGTACTATAAACCTATAGCTCAAACCTAGATGTTCAATAGAAACACATTATACTTCCAAAACAATAAGCAAACAAGATAATCTGAAACGTATAAACCGTAAAAGAGATACAACATGAATCTCACAACAAGTAAAAGCACAGAACAACCAAATCAAGGAGATCAACATCTAAACAACGACAACCTATCTATCAAATCCTACACAATCCACTACAAGCTAAGACCTCAATAGCTACAATAGGTGCACCAATAACCAAACGCATAACAGACCTAAATCCTAGCTAGAAGACCGCTATAACTAACATCGAAAATAATAACCGATAACATAGAACTACCAAAACGAGAGACCTCACGAGAACCGCCACGACAGTGGTTGAGTCCCAGGCGATAGCACTTGCTTGTACAACCCTTTTGTCCTGAACATCGCTCACCTCTGAATTTGAGTCTTTCCCTACGACTAAGCAAGAAAGTGAAGGGAAAAAAGACTTTGGGCAGTCACAAGGGACAAATCAAGGGAAAATCAAGCAAGTGACAGAAAGGCGTGGTCATTCTCCAAATAGGGCTAGTATCCTTCTTCTACTTATATCTCGGACAAAGCCTCGAAGGAAACGCCAGCGACCTCAAACACGGAAAGCATCATCAAAACCCAGTCATGAAGCTCCCAAATCTGGCGAAGCTTACACACGTTGAATGAGGAAACCAGATATGGAACAACCTCTAGATCTGGCATACCAATAGAAGCACTGCCACTCCAAATCGCTCATATTTTCTGACGACAAAGGTGAAGAAGAGCTGAGGTAAAACCCGTGCCTCATCAAACCTCAGCAGATGTTCACCTACATCTTTCAGAAGAAAAATAAGGAGCCCAACCCTAAGCTCCATCAAGCTCAGGCCTAGGCTCCCAGCGAAGCCGGTAGTGAGGACTACGGTGGCTAGGGTTACTGTGGGGAGAAGAATCTAGAGAGAGGTGAGACCTTCGCTCTCTAGACCCTCTCTAATAATGCGTTCACAGACACCCTCTAAAGAAGAGTTCAATATGAGGACTTCCCAAGTGGTCACCCAACTTAAGAATACTTTGGATAATTTTATTTACTGTTGATGCTCAAATTCGATAGAACCTCTCATCCAATCTCTAAAGAGACGACTTGCACTGAAGAAACAAACAATGAACTCAATGAAAATGAGTTGTTGATTCATTACCATTACAATAAACCATGAATTGAACAATTTTAATTATATATGGATTTTTTATACCATCATAATATAATAGTTGTTAATAGGTTGATTTGATCTGATATTTTGATTTGATAAGAATAATTATGTTATAACCTTCAAATAGATATATAATAAGTTATTCTCTCTCATACAGTCATATAAGTGTAGAGAACCAACAAGCGTGCTGCGTAAGTATTGTGCTTGAATTGACCAGATCGTTAGAAAGAAAAATATTCAAAAACAGTTTTGTTGGTTCATTTAATTTATATATTAATTTAATATGCAAGAGAGAAATAAATCTATACCTTCATGTGATGATAAGACATATTCTTCAAAATCTTAACAAATGTTCGAGTTCCTCAAACTCTGCAATAATGATTTGGTTCTTTGAATCCTCAGATTTTCTAAGTCTAGTTTGTGCTACTAGACGGACGAGCATGTGGACATTTATCAAAACAGGATGGATCACACATATATTTCACTACAATCTCAACATATAAGAAAGTAAGAAATTGGAAAAGAAAAATGAGAATTCTTCTCAATTTTTTCCTCCAATAACTAAATTTTTTCCAAGAATTGAAATGTCTCTATTTTCTTCAAGAAATCTAATTTTTGAAATTTCAAGAGCATTAGAGAGCAAGAGAGATGAGAATTCTTTTCAATTTTTCTCTCCACAGACCAAATTTTTCTCTCCACAGAGCAAGAGAGATGAAAATTAAAAGACATATTTGTTTAAGTAGATCGAATTTTGTTAAAGAATTGGATAAGTGAATAATTTGATATTGAAATTAATATTTTAATCTTTTTTTATTATTTTAAGTCTATAGTATATATAAATGAGACTCAGAGGGGAAAATATTTGTTGACACATGCTCTCACTGTTATATGAAATTCTGAATTGATATATTAGTTGATATTCTCTTTACTATAATCATATTTATTATTCTAATTATTAAAAATATATGAGTTGTAAAAAATTCAGGGTTAAATTATTTTAAATAGATTGAATTACATCAAATAATTGTATAAGTGAATGATTTAATACTGAGATTGATTAAAGAATTTATTAACTCTCTATAGCAACGTCAAACATTTAACAAAACACATAAACATTTAATAGATTGAATTCTTAGTATTTGACATAACAAGTCAGAAGGTATTCAAACAGTTTTATATGTAGTTATATTCATATTTTTGTATATATTATTTATTGTTAGCTTCTTCAACATGTGCAACGCACGTATAGTTGGCTAGTGGCTCAATAAACCACCTCTTCACATGGTTTACAAATTCAGTCAACTATTCTCAACCGTATATTTTTCTAATAACTAATTAAAATTAATTTTAATCAATTTTATCCTTCTAAGATTAAGATTGAGCTCGTTCTTTAAATCATCTAGTTGACTATAGAGTATTCACGTTGAGCCTCTTGTTTCTTAGACAAGTACAGTCACAACGTCACCCAAATCTAAGGCTAGTAAAAGAATCATAAGATAAAAATACTATTAGTTACATAATTAATAAACTCTACCAAATTTCTTAATTATTAATTATAATTAGCTTCACTATAAAATCACAATTGAACTCCAAGTATATTTTACATTACTCGATGTAACTATCTGTCCTATTATTCATTATGTAATACCCATTCATAATATAGTATTGTGTATAATTAGGTTAATTAATTTCACCTACTAGTTACACTAGTATCCTTAGGTTCCAAGTTCATTTTATTGGTTAACTATGATAATTTTCATACTTGACGTCTCAAGTAAAATTATCAAATTTCTAATATTCCACTAGATTTACTAAGATCTTAGAATACTACGAGCACATAAATGTATTGATAATCTATGGAATCATTATCAATAACTAAGTCATCCAACTTACGGAATATATTGACTCATAGAATCACATTTTTAATAGATCAAAATAACTAAGTTATTAAATATGAGTTTATAACTCTCTCAAGATTAAGAACACTTATAAAATAATAACAACGAGTGTCGATATTCATTTGATAATACTTTATAAAAAATCAGACTCATTAGTCCTTTCAATACAATCCAAATGCACAAGTACATTAACTAGGTATTCCACCTAGTGACCAAGATAAGACACTTTACATAAATAGAGTTAATATATCGTAATCTTTTCTTAGTAAAACGCTCAACTTCACTAGACTGTGAAATCAAATATCTACAAGTCATAAAATGTTTTTAGTTAAATACCTTGTTAACATGAGCTAAACTCCATAGGATCCACAAACCAAGAACTATTATACTTATAGACATTTTACAACAATGTATTGTACATAATATAAGAATAAACTATTTATTATTAATCAAAATTGAATGTCTCAATAAATACAATAGAATTTCAATGCTTTTTAGGGTATAATCCTAACAGGTAATATTCCCATGCCACACAAGATTTATGTGTGGTGTGATCTCATTTTATTAGAGAATGAGATCAACCTTAATTGAACATTTGAATTAGATAAATATTTCTAGATAATATTATCTATAATTTGAATTATCAAATAACTTTAATTTGAAAAGTGATAAGACAATCTTTACTTTGAATTATTAGATAACTCTATATCTAATAACCCTTATTATGTAATTCTTGTCTAATAATTGACAACATCACACTAAGTTGAGGTGGCCGACCAGCATCATATCACATATGGTTGTGTGGCGTGATCTCCTTCAAGAAAAAGATCAAATATCACAAGTATAATTTCATGTGGTAGGTACAGACAGTGGTGTCCCACTACACTGTCTAATCTTTTAATATGTTAAATAATCACATTATTTTTATCTCATAAGTTCATGATTAATTGATTGGGTTCTTAGCATATAGAATGCGATAAAAGAACACTCCTATTTTCATATATTTATAGAATGTGTAATAATTTAACATTAGGTAACCCATGACATGGGGGCGCCATGAATCTAAATCTCAAGCTCCAATCAAGTTGATAAGTAGTTAAACTCTTTAACTGATATATAACTTTTTAACCCCATAGTTATTCCATTATATACTTGAAATTGTAGATATAAGTTATGTTTAAAGAATTGAATAGCCCATCGATACATCGATGTAAATAAATTAATTCCTCAAAAACATAGTTGGAGCTCTCCTCGAGTTACGTTGATTCTCTAATGAATGATAAATTTATGATCTTATCACAAATTTAAGCGTTCATATCATTCAAGACTTGAATCAATACTCAATAGATTAATTATCTGACTTCATTATAACTGAATGGATTCCACTTTGTAAATTAGCATTCCCTGCTATTTACTTCATTATACTTCTAAGATACAAATAATCGAGTTCAACGAGGTATATAACATTTACTGAGTAAGTCAAAAAGCGAACAGTCCTAAATAGGAGTCTGTTAATTACTCTAGATGATTATTGGTGAATTCACGTATAACATGCGTATTATTCATAAATTTTTGAATTTCCGTATTTTAAAGTCTATCCTTTAATTGTTCTTAAAAATACTGACTAATTCACGAATTTTTTTACCCAAAACGTATAAAACGCCTATAATATGGAAGCCAGACAAAATGAGATAAAAACTACAGTATAGTATAGAAAACATGGTCTGCGCCAAATAAATGAAAGTCTCAGTCATCCCAGCGGCAGACTTGCACACTACTTTGCTTAGGCCAAGGGTCGATCCTTGGACCTTTCTTTAAGTTTGATTCCTTTTATAATAATGCATTTGGTTCTCTTTTTCTTATATTATGCATTTGATTTTATTTTGTTTTACTATGCATTTTAATTTTTTATTAAGTATTTTAGTTTATTAATTATTCTTTAATGATAAATATTTTAATAGATTATAAACATAAATAAAAAAATCAAAGTTAACCATGTTAAATGAGAACATATCTTTTATTATTTTAGAAATATGAATATAATATTATTATAATTGATTTTAGATTGAGTACAATATAACTATTTATTAATATATTTTTTCAAGTGAGTACAAATGTATTTATTGACTCTACTTATTTTCATATTTTAGATAATCATGTATTTGTTTATTTGTTATCTAATTAATAAAGTATTGAATGATTTTTCATTGTAATAATTTTTTTTGTCTTTTATCATATAAATAGTATATATTTTCTCGGGTATCATATGTTTGTAATCCATACTATTATGCTGACTTTTTAAAATGAAAATGTCTAATACACATATGATATCCATATTCGAATTATTACGTATTGATTAAAATTGACTGAATTTTTATTGAATATTTGACAGTTTAATATATGTATTATACTTACCTATATTTTTGCCACCCCCAAATTAACCATTTATGCTCAGAATTGATATTGTTCTATATATGAGCATTAGTATGATAAAATTGAATACTTTATATTTTAATAATAATATTAAGTTTTCCAATGTCTCCACATTAATAGTGCGGATAATAATGTTTCACTCTTAATAAAAATGAGAGGAGGAAAGTTTTTTTTTCTTCTAGATGACCACACACGGTAATCGGCTGATGAGTCGAGGAATAGTAAGGAAGATTATGAGGTATCAATTCGTGGTTCGCAGTTGTAACTAGCGGTTCACAGAAGCTATAAGAGGTTGCGTGGACGGGGGTGCTGGTGGCGATTCTTTTCACGTTATCGACAATGTTCTTACGTTGATTGAGGATGATTGACACATAGATCGGGAAATTAAATCGTGAAGAAAAATCTTTAATTTAGAGTAGATTGTTAGATTTCAAGGTCAGGACAGTTTTTCACTACGCCAATCCCTTTGACTATGCCATGGTGGTGAGAATTCTGATCCGGGTTTTTACTCCTTTCACCTTGTCATTTGACAATAGTTTTCGGTGGTGGTTTGATCTGATAAGGAAATAACTCCTCTAGCACTACTTTGCTACGAGGTCTGAAGTCAATCATATAGTCATTCTAAAAAAAGTAGCATTTGTTGATAAAAACATATTTGTGTCTTGATGAATATAAAATAGAAACCCTCTTATCTCATTAGGATATCCTATAAACATGCACACTTTAAAACGAGTAACCATTTCACCAGTCTTACCTTTCAATACATGTGCTGAACACACCATATATGAATGTGTCTCAAACTAGGTTTTTTACCGTTCCAAAACTCTAGAGGTATTTTAGTTATATAAGTTTTTTCATAAAACGATTGATTAGGTTCCTATTATATAGAATTTGACAAAATGACACTTATTTAAGACATATTTACAGAATGTGTAATTATTTAGCTATTTATCGTAATCTCATTTACATGTCCAGCTAGTATTCACATAGATGAACTTGGAATTGCACTCTTGAAATTGTAGATATAAATTACTTAAAAGAATTGAATCGTCCATTGTATAATTAGAGCTAGGCAAATAATCCATTAATCTCTTTACTTACTTTTTTTTCTTTGAGTTTCGTTGATTCTCTAAAGAATGATAAATTTATGATCTTATCATAAATTTGAGCACTTATATCGTTCAAGACCTGAATCAATACTCAATGAAAAAAGTGACTCCGTAATGAAAGAATGGATTCCATCTTGTAAATTAATACGCCTGACTATTTACTTCATCACGATAATGAGATACAAGAGATTGAGTACGATGAGGTACATAACCTTTATCAAGTAATCCAAAAAGCATAACGATATAAAGAGGAGTCTGTTAATTACTTATGATTGGGATTAGGAGTGTTCAAAACCAAACCGAGCCGAACTGAAAATGACCCGTTCGGTCGATTTTTTATATGTGTTTGGTTCAGTTCAGAATTTTGATGGATTTTGAACCGAGCCGAAACGAAATAATATTTTGATTTTATATTATTTTTTTAATAATATCATTTAAAAATATTTTTAATTAATAATACCGAACCGAAGAATCAAACTGGACCAAAACTCATGATTCAGTTCTTTTAGCATTCACGGTTCAGTTTTATCACTGATAGAACCAAACCATTAACACCCCTGATTGAAATTGTTCTATATAAATTCTACACATGATCATAAGTATGATACAATTTGAATACTCTATATTCTAATAGTATTATCAGAGATTCAAGTTTATCATGTCCTAGTCCTATATAATATCATTATATAACGTACCATCATTCCAATATGCCCACATTGACAGACTGGATAACACTGTTCCATTATCAATGAAAATGAGTTGTACTTATAATCATTTATTAATTATAAATCTCAACTTTAATTATTTATAGCAGATAATTATTTATTATTATCCTTAAATATATTATGTTTATTTCATGTATAATAATCAAGGAATTTTTGTGACATTTTCAAAGTACCAAACATACCTGCATACAAACAATAAATGAAAAAAATCACTTTATTAATCAACAACTAATTCTTTTACATCATATGTTTTAAAGGCATAATTCCCAATGTAAGGTTTCTTTTTTTGAGTTTTAGACAAATGGTTTGGCATATTGGTATCATTTAGGCTTGGGCTAGTGAGTATAAATCATAAGACATAAAAGTAGGTTGAGGAAGAAGATGAACAATGAATCCATAGCACTATGCAGTCTTTGGATTACTATAATCCAATGTAATGGTCCTTATTCTATCAGTTTGGTGAGTGAGTTTATTGCATGTTGGCATAAGCTAGAATACCTAGTTTAAAAGATATATATCCAGATTAAAAGAGATATGTCTGGAATTCAGGTCAAAAGAGATATGTCTGGATAAAATGAGAGTTACACCTAATATATGAAAATTAAGCCTAAAACCACTCGAGACGTGGATTCATCAAGAGTAAAGTTTATAATTCATCCATGGCACGTATGAAAATTAAGCCTAAAACCACTCGAGACGTGGCTTCATCAAGAGTAAAGTTTATAATTCATCTATGGCACGATATTAAGCTTTTGAATAATATTTTAGCAACAAAACAAAAAACAAAACTGAATAATCATGAATTTTGCATTGCTTTTGGTTGGGACTAAGGTCACAAGCATTGGTGTATCCTCTAATGAGCATGAGGGAAGAGAAATAGTGCTTTGGAAATAGTCGTGCTTAGGGTTCTGCATACATGGAAGCTCTCTTAGAGAGCTTCAATGGAGGTGTTAGTGTTTGCGTGCCTCTCCAGATTCTTGGTCTGAGCTTCTTGTTACCCTTATTTTTATAGGCGCGGATCAAACTTGGGCACCAAGTACTTCTTAAGCCTTGATCGTTGTGTCCAGCCGCAGAGGGGGGAAACGTGGTGCGTAGTGAGTGTTCGTGCTATGTAATCCTGAGTTATTTCCTATTTTAGGCAGCACGTCTTTGAAGCGCTGGTGATTTCCTTACCCTTCTTGGTTAGTTTCGAGTCGTGAGTCTTAATAGTGTCATTTTAGTTCTTCTTACATCCAATAATATGGCTTCACTATCTGATCCACTATCTGCTTCACTCCAGATGGGTCCCTAAATTTTTTATGTTTCTTCTTTATAATCAACGATTTATATATAACATATACACATAGTAAAGGAAACCTAGATAGTAAAGAAAACAAGTAAGGAAACAATACAAGGAAGGAAAACTCCCATAATCACAATAAATTTCCTAAAGAGAAACAAAATGAATCTAGACACTTTTCCAACACTCCCTTTAAAGCTGGTTGAAAGATATTTTCTAATCCAGATTGCCCATAATATTCTAACTTGCAATTCCTTTTATAAAGATGTCTGCAAGTTGTTGTCTGGTTGGGACAAAATGAGTGTAGATCTGTTCACTGTCAATTTTTTCCTTGATAAAGTGTCTATCAATCTGCACATGTTTCATTTTATCATGCTGAACTAGATTGTGAGCAATACTGATTCCTTCTTTATTATCACAATAGAGTCTCTTAAGTTCATCAGTTGTTACTTTTAACTCTTTTAGAATGATTTTAAGCCATAAGAGTTCAAATATCATGTGTGCCATAGCTCGAAACTCTGCTTCTGCACTTGATTTTACCACTAAATTTTGTTTCTTACTCCTCCATGTGACTAAATTTCCTCCAACAAATGTGTAATATTCCATAGTTGACCTCCGATCAGTGATTGACGATGCCCAATATGCATATGTGTAAGCTTCAACCTTTAAATGATTATTCTTTGAGAATAATAATCCATTTCTTAGAATTGCTTCCAAAAATCTTAGAATCTTATGCACTGCGTCCATGTTACATTTCATTGGTAAGTGCATATAATGACTTACTATCCCCACTATGTAGGCAATATCAGGTCCGATATGAGATAGATAAATCACTCGTCCTACCAATCTCTGGTATCTCTATTTGTCAATAGGGAATCCTTCAACATTAGTACTGAGTTTATGATTTGGATCAGTCTTAGTATCTATTGATTTACAACCTAGTATACCCATCTCCTCCAATAAGTCCAGAGTATATTTCCTTTAGGATAAAAAGATCCTTTTTCCTGATCTTACAACTTCAATGCCCATAAAATATCTTAAGGATCCTAAATCCTTAATTTCAAACTCATTGGCTAAGGTTTTTCAAATTCTTCATTTCTACTATATAATTCTCTGTAATGATAATGTCATCTATATAGATGATAAGAGCAATCATTTTATTGTGAGAATAATATTTAAAAAGAGAGTGTGATCTCCCCGACTTGTATCTGAATTTCAACAAAGACTTAGTGAACCTTTCAAACCAAACTATAAGGAATTGTTTCAAAACATACAATGATTTTCGATCCTTTTCCAAAATTAGGAGGTTGATCCACATAGACTTCTTTTTACAGATTACCATATAAGAAGGCATTTTTTTACATCAAATTCTTGTAGAGGTCAATCAAAAATAATAGTAGGGTCAAAGTACTCAGATGATATTCATTTTTGCTATAGGAGCAAATGTCTCTTAATAATCAATCCCATACGCTTGAGTTTATCCTTTTGCAACAAATCTAGTCGTGTACCTCTCAATAGACCAATCGACTTTGTATTTAATCGTAAAGACTCATTTGCATCCTACTGTCTACTTTTCTGTGGGAAGATCAACAATATCCCATGTATAATTTTTGTGCAAGGCTTATATCTTTTCAAGGATAGCCTTCTTCCACGTAGGTTCTCCTAGAGCCTCTTGTACGATATTTGGAAAGTTTTCTTTTGACAGTTGAGCAATGAAGGTCCTGTAACTAGCATTAAGACTTTGCAAAGATATGAAGTTGGAAATAAGATGTTTTAATATAAGTTCTAGTACCTTTCCTCATAGAAGTTGGAATATCAATATCAAAATTAGAAAAAGCTAATTCAAAGTTTAAAGTATCTTATTTAGGTTCAAATGATTGATCTTGTAAGAGAGATAGAATCATCCAATCTATCTTTTTTTCTTCGAGAATATGTCAGAAGTTCATCACCAGTTTTTTTAACCGTCTCAAATTCTTCTTCAGATATCGGTTCAACTTTCTTAGCCCCTTCAACATCTTTTGGACCACTAATATATGTTCAAAGATTGGTTGAGAAAGAGAAACGGGTAGTGTAATATATCAAGACTAATCTTCTTTACTAGTTCTCTCACCATTAAAATCATCTTCAGGGTGAGGAAAATATGCCTGGTTTAAAAAAAATTACATCCATGGTGACAAACATTTTTCTAGTGGAAGGATGATAGCATTTATACCATTTTTGAGTTTAAAAGTAACATAAGAAAAGACATTTAAGGGCCATGGGTTCAAGTTTTGATATAGTCTTATCACTGATGTGCATAAACATAACACATCGAAATATTATTAGAGGAAAAGACTCCAAGATTATAGACTTTGGGTAATGACATTTTAGAGTATTCACAAGAGTAGTAAAGTAAAGGATTTTAGTTGGCAATCTATTAATGAGATATACAACAGGTAAAATGGCTTCTCCCCAAAAGTGTTTAGGGATATTTTTGGTGAACATGATTATTGTAGCAACCTCAAGAAGATGCCTATTTTTCCTTTCAGCTATCTCATTTTTTTATATCAACATAAGAGGATTGACCGATAATGCCATTGTCCTAACAATGTAAGTGTTTTGTTGAAATATCTCTCTCCCCCCCCCNNNCCCCCCCCCCCCCGATTGTCAGATCTTAAGAGTTGAAATCTAGCGTAAAATTGTGTTCGCAACATGGTGTGAAATTTTCAGAATGTAGAGGCCACCTCAAATTTATCTTTAAGAAGATAAACCCATGTAACCCTACTGCGATTGTCTATGAAATGACAAACCATCAAAAACCATATATGGACGAAACTATATATATCCCTCAAACATCACTATGAATAAGAGAAAAATGAGCTACAGATCTTTTATTACTCAAAGGAAAAGAGACACGATGACTTTTAGCAAGTTCACATGTCTCACACTTAAATTGAGAAAAAGATAAATGAGAAAACATCTTAGGATATAAAAAACTTAGAGAAACAAAGCTAGAATGTCCATGCCAGAGGTGATACAACCAGATAAATGAGAAAACATCTTAGGATATAAAAGATTACAAGAAATCTTGACACATGTAATACTAAAGAAAAAGTTGGGAGTAAAAAATCTAACTAATACCACTAGGGTAAGTAAAAGAGCCATTGGCTACTTTTTAGCATCTCCACAAGGTGAATAATTCTTAAAACCTGAAGCTTCGTTAGTCATGTGATCTATGACGTTTGAATCAATGATCCAAGGTTCATAAACATTTTTTTATACATTTAAGGCTGATTAAGTATCACGTGACTGAGTAAACGCACAAGAAGAGGATGAAATAGGGGATGGATCTTTGTATTTCTTTCAAATCATCTTGAACAAGGGTTCTAATTGATCATTTGTGTGAAATGGACTCCCTCTGAGGTAGATGAAGCAACATTAGATGTTGTTTCTACCGTAGAGCTTTGGAAAGCTTTGAAACATTTTGTGGGATTTCTCCCATTTATTCCAAGACTGTCATTTGCTATGAGGTCCACTAAGTCTCCCACATGTTTCCCTAGTATGATTTGATCTTTTACAAAAATCACACCATCTATTGTTCTTTTCCTCCCATGTCCTCTATGTAACCAAGGCAGAATTGGGTATGGAGTTTTCTAGAGTTGAAAATCCCATCATGACTGACCTTCTGCTTTCTTCACTTCTCATCAGAGCATACACCTCTCTAACGGAAGGAAAGGAATCCTTTTCAAGTATTTGGGTTCTAACCTGATCTAAGTTAGGGTTTAGACTAGCCAAGAACTCTAAGTTAGGAATCCTTTCTTCACTTCTCTTTCGAATATCTTGTTAAACTTTACAGTGTATGTCATAGACTACATATCGATGTGTTGATAATGGTATAATTCTTGCCATAAACTCTTTAGCTCATTATGATGTTCTGTCACTGATCTATCTTTCTGAGTGGTATTTCATATTCTATTTTTTAGATTAAATATTTGAGCAAGGTCACCAACATTAGAGTATGACTGAATGAGCGCTTCCCAAATTTATTTTGCTGTGGAAAGAAAAATGTATGTTATTCCAATTTCACGTTGCATAGAATTCAATAACCAAGAAATAATCATATAGTTTTCAGCATCCCAAGACTCAACTTTAAGACTACATGAATCAGGTTCTTTAAGAGTTCTCAAAATATATCCTATTTCACTTTTACTCTTTAAAAACAACTTAGTCGACCGTGACCACCCAAGAATTTTTTTTCATTTAATTTCCCAATTGTAATTTGTTGAGTAGGATTTTCTCCAAATAAATTATTTAACTGATTAGAGTTTTTTTAGTTAATCAGAATTAGAGGTAACTTTGGACCTTTTTTTCTTTAGGTCACTGAAAAAAAGACCAATATACCAACTCGAGAAATAAAAAACAACCCAACAACCAAACATACTGGAATCCAAAGAAACAGACCTGAATCTGAATCCCAGCAGCCACTCCAAATCTAGTAGCAATACTAAACCGAACAACAACCCTAGAATTAATATCACAACCCAAAAGTAAATGAAGAAACAAAAGGCAAACAACCTGAAAAACACATTAATAACGCAGGAAGGGAAGAAGAGATATCATCGAGAGAGACCCAGAAAGAGCTATCGCAGAGAGAGACCCGAAGAGATATGTCATAAAAAGAGACCCATAGAGAGTATCGACGGACAGACCAGAGAGTATAGAGAGAGTCGCACCATGCCAGAGAGAGAATGTTGTTCACGGATAAACCAAAGAACAGAGAGAGAAAGTCGCACAACCCCAAGAACAAGAGATTGCGTCGGTAAAGGTGTCAGCGGCAGGAGATGGTTCTGACGAAACATGTTGAAAGTTTAGAGATGAGAACTATGAACAAGGTTCACCGGGATAGAGAGAGACAAAGAAATCAGAGAGTAAACTCTAGATACATGTTTGTTCTGATACCATGAAGAATAAAATTCTTTATACTTCTTCTCTATAATCAATGATTTACATCTAATACATATTCACAGTAAAGGAAACCTAGATAGGAAAGAAAACAATGAAACAATACAAAGAAGAAGGACAAGTCTTATAATTACAATAAATTTCTTAAAGAGAAACAAAATAAATCTAGACACTTTTCCAACACTTCAATGTGGGCTTATGCATTTTTCGTAAGGCCTGAGCTACATGTTGCGTGGTTTTATTCTCATATAATTTTCCTTTGGATTCTACTTTGTTCGGTCGTGGGCTGATTTATGGGCTTGAGTAATTCTGCCATTGATTTTTCCTTAAGTGCTTGGAGAAGAAGTTGAATAGTAGGTTTTGTGTAGGCTTATCCGGACATGATCCCTTTTTGTCACTTTGGGCATTTATCATGTGTAACCCAGGTTGGGTTCCATAGGACTTCTTATTTTAGCTAATTAGACTTGTGCATATCATTTGAATCATGAGTAGTGGGCTTTACAAGTATTTATACCAGCGTATTTGACCGGTGTTTTGCCTCGGGCCCATCTGGAATAAGCGAACTATATTTCTTTGGGGCTTGACCAAATTTTGTGCATTAACAACACCCAACAATAAGTTGGTTTTCAAATTTGAAGTTGTGATGATTGTAAATTCATTACCTTCCTCATCAAGGATTTACCCTTCATTTTCAGCCAAATCTCCTGCTTTATTGTTGCAGATCTGTTATAAATATAAGCATGTTAATGATTTGTTATTAGAATATATTTTTTATTTGTTGATCTTACTTGTTATTTATCACTTTTTGGTATTCTTTTTGTTTCTATCCCTTGAAGCTTGACTGTAATACACAAGTATTTAATAAATGATATTTTTGTAATTTAAAACTCACTCACATCATATATGCACTTACACTATAAGTCACCCTATTTATTTCCTTTGTGTTCTCTCTCAACCATTTTCCCCCAAATCTCTCTTTTGTTATCTCAGCTAATCCTTGTAACCACCTACAATTCTATCTCCCCTTTTTATATGACTGCACATCTCTACTTCATTTAGTTTCTTCTTCAACAACTATCCTCCATTAATCAAGGTAAATGATTTCTTGTTTTGTCTCTCTCTCCCCCCTCTCGGTTTTGTCTCCCTCTCTCCCCCTCTCTATTATATCTCTCACTCTCTCCCCCTCTCTATTCTGTCTCTCTTACTCTCTCCCTCTCTGTTTTATCTCTCTCTCTCTCCTTCCCCCTCTCTGTTCTGTCTCTCTCCTTCCCCCTCTCTGTTCTGTCTCTCTCTCTCCCTCTCTCTGTTATGTCTCTCTCTCCCCCCTCTCTATACGTCTCTCTCCCTCCTTTTCATCTCATTCCCCCTATCTATTTAGTCTCTCTCTCTCCCCTTCGTCTCCCCCTTTCTATTCTCTCCCCCCTCTCTGTTCTCTCTCTCTCTCTCTCTCTCTCTCTCTCTCTCTCTATTTCCCCCCTCTCTATTCTGTCTCTCCCTCTCTTTCCCCCTCTCTGTTCTGTCTCTCTCTCTTCCTCTTCTCTATGCGTCTCTCTCTCTCTCTCTCTCTCTCTCTCTCTCTCTCCTTCGTCTCCTTCCCCCTCTCTGTTCTGTCTCTCTCTCCTTCGTCTCCCCCTCTCTGTTCTGTCTCTCTCTCCCCCCTCGCTGTTCGTCTCTCTCTCCCCCTCTCTGTTCTATTTCTCTCTCTCCTTCATCCCCCTGTTGCATCTCTCTCCCCTCCCTCTCTTCTTTGTCTCCCTTTTTTATTTTTCCCCTTCTTTTGAATCGGTCCACCTGAACCGGACCAGTTCATTCAAACCAGACCAGGCTGAACCGGTTCAGTCAGACTAGACCAGTTCAACCCGACCAGACCGAACTGGCCCAAAACAGCAGAACCGAACCAATTCAAACCACCCGAACCTTGTTGAATCGTTTTAAACCATTTGATAATTTCACCCGTTGTGGTTTCCATCTGTTCCCAACCTCGCTTAGTTATTTTAATAATTGTAGATATTATATGAATTTTTTATGATCTGGGATCCTTGGTTTTCAGGTCATTAGTTGTTGAATTTGATTCGTAGCGAATCCAGGTAAGTAGATTTAGATAATAATTCGGTTCATATGTTATAAGTGTAGAATATATAATGTGAAATTGTTTTATTATTTCTTTATGTTCAATCTTATGATCAAGTATTTTATTTGTTTTCCATATTATGATGAAATTATTTACCATGTTATGTATGATTATATTTTGAGTTATACATGTCCTAGTTATGTATTTATGTTCATGAACAAGTTATATGTTTACTTATGTATATGTGATAACGTGAAATATGAACATTAATTCATGTAAAAAGTAAGTAAACAAGAAGTAGACTTAGTCATGTCCATTGGTTATCAAGTAACCAGATTATTCACGTCATGTTATCAAGTTATACAGTTGGGTGTCACCATATTCATGTTAGCGTCCTTGAGGTTCAGATAACCTTAAGTGACATCAAGTTTCAGGACACTCAATCTGTCATGTTCACGTTCGTGTTACAAGTTCAAGTTGAAGTTGTGAAACAGTTCGGGTTAGGTTGTTAATCGAGGGCTATGTCTAGTCGGGTTATGATCAAGCAAGTATAAGTATTGGCATGTATAAGTACAAGTTCAAGTTATATGTTAATCATGAAATCGGTGTGTTGTTACAAGTATTTTATGTGACCTATGAACGTGTGAAATAAATTTGCATGAGTTATATGTTTACATTTATGTCATGTGAAACTCATTAGTATGTGAATTTATTTACTGAGTATTTTTAATACTCACCCCCATAGATGATTGTGTTGCAGATGATGGTGAGCAGCAAGAATGAGGGACTGTCATAGCAAGCACGATTATGATTTTTAAATTTAATTATGATTTCAGTTATTTTCATATATTTATGAATATTTATGTTTAATCTTTCATGTCATATGGATTTTCGTGCTTCACTTTATTACAGTTTAATGAATCATTTATTTCAGTTTAATGGGTTAATATTATTTTAAAATAAATTTTATGCTTCCGCTATTTAAGGTGCAAAATTAGGGCAAAATTAGGGTTTCCAATTTAGGGATTTTCTCAAATTAGGATTTTAATTGAATTGAGAAATTTTTAAATCTTGAAATTTCAAGCATGTTTAACACTCGAGAATCGGGACGTTACATTGACTCTAAAAGATAACTTTCATAATTATAACAATGCCAATAATGTACATAAGAAATATATTTTTTCAATGCATCAAGGAAATTAAATTATATTTAAATAAACAATAATAAACTTTTCTTAAGATATGCATACCAAGGACGTTATGGTTGAAACCTGAATTTCTGATTCTTTGATGCTTGTTTATGATAAGATTGACAGTTCAATGGCCTCATGGACATTGTGGTTGTAAAGACATCATTTTGCCCATACTATGGAATTACGATACATAAAGAGATGCGTCATGATTAAACGAGAATCGAGAGGAGAAGACAATACGTCAAAGTAACCCAACTGAACAGGGGAACCGCGGTGAAAGTAGTGGACTGATTCATAAGCTCGAACTGAGAAGATGACTACGCTCGATGACTTTCACCGTGGTTCCTCTGTTTGTTTGCGTTACTCTGACGCGTATCGTCTTGTCCTATACTCATTTAACGGGTGTCACATCTCTCTATGTGTCACAATTCCATAGCATATTCAAAGTAGTTGAGAAGATTTGGAATAAGAGGACTGAGAGTCAGAGATATGTATGTATTATGTAAAGAACAAACAACATGTAATTTATACACGAGGATCACATTCACAGAAAAAAAGTAAAATTCTATAAAAGATCTTATCTCTCTGCAGAAGTCGTTGAAGGCTACCAAGATCAACCACAAGACCCTTCTTCTGTTACGATTGGATGATCACATTCACCGTAGAGCTCATCTAGGTGGAACTCGACCAGCAGCTAAATCACTATATTGTTTTTGTAGTGCTGGATTCACACAAGAGAAGATTGATGGCTTCTGTCTCTTCAATTTGACCCCGAACAAGAAAGACCTCAACGGTATTCGTGCCCTACTTATTGAGTTTCTCATGTGGGAGTGATTGTTTTTTGATGCTGAAATTCCTAGTTCTTCGTCAAGTTTCACCAACGTCTTCTCAATTTGAGCCTGCAACCCTCTCACCCGATTTAGACCCGCTTGTAGCTCATCTCCAATCTTGTTGTTTTCCTGTTTCATGTTTAGGACTTCACCTTGAAACTTTGCAGCTGTATATTCACTAAGCTCT
This sequence comes from Datisca glomerata, assembly GCA_003255025.1. Lineage (NCBI taxonomy): Eukaryota > Viridiplantae > Streptophyta > Magnoliopsida > Cucurbitales > Datiscaceae > Datisca > Datisca glomerata. The sequence goes on along the minus strand of QANY01004770.1, from coordinate 720,521 downwards.
GCCTTTCCTACTCCCGAAGCTACACTCGAGAGTCTTGATATCTCATCTTGAATTTTGCACAGGGAAGAAAATCTGCTCTTCAACTCATCTTGAAGTACTGCACTATGTTCCAACCAAAGCGATAATTCAGTCTGTATCTCTCTCAGGTGTCTGTATATTGGCCTGACATCCGATTGTACAGGTTGTTTCTTGTTGTTGTCCTTCAGCTTTAACAACTCTTCGTGCAAATCGTGGATTGAAGTCTGGAACTTTTGCATCTGATGAACCGAGGTGCTAAATCGCAGCCAGAATTCCAGGTTCTCCTGAAGGAGATCATCTATATCTGAACGTAATTTTTCTTCAATCGTTGGTATGGAACCGAGTTTCATAAGCTGATCAAGCCTCATCTTTTTCCCCGTCTCCTTTTTAAGAGAGCTTATCAGATTTTCTGGCGTTTCTTCGATTTTTTCGCTTAGACTTTCTTCACCAAATGAATCTGCAATTGACTCTTGATTGAGACTTGGAGATGGAGTGTGGAAGTAGAGGGAGCTAGCTGCATCGGTTACATTTTCTGGGGTATCTTCTTGATTCGTGTTTGTAGCAGTAAAATCTAGATTTGTTTGTCTAAAGCTTACCTTTCTCTGCAATGACTTTAGCTCTTCATCCTTATAGGAAATGATATTTTTCAGTTCTCTTACCTGCATTGCCAATTCAAAGACGCTATCCCGGTTTTTCTGTTCGACTTCGCTCAGCTTGTTTCTTACATCTTTATAGTCATGGAGAACTGAAGTGTACTCCTCCAAAAGAATCTTCTCTCTCTCCTCCAGTCCCTTTAAGAACAGCTCTCTAAGGTTGGGTTTATTTTTTTCCCCCCCCGGTACCCATTCCTGCTGCTCCAATTCAAGTTGACTATTCAGTGTCTCCTCTTGGTTATCGTTCTTCTCCTGCTTCCCTGTTTCCTCTGGTTTTGTATTGTTCCAGTGGTTTTCTTCTTGAGCCTCGAGAGGATTAGCAAGTGTTGGATTATCATCATCTTTGTCCCCTTCTTTTTCCATTCTGGAATCGTTTGTGAGCACGGAGTCATTGTCAGGAGCCTGATTATCAGTTTGTGTCTCAGATTCTCTTTCCACTGTTACATCATGGAAAAATACAGTGTTCTCCACCTCCTCTTCCAACTTCATGCTTTTTAAGTTCCTGGAGAGGTGATCAAGATTACAGGCCGCTTCTGTGAAGTGGGATTGAAGGTTGTTGTGTCGGTTTTCCACTCTTTGGTTGAGATTTTTCACCCTGATTAATTCCTCCTCCAATTTTTTAAACTTGTTGTTCAGATTGTCTGAACTTTCCATCAGAGTCTCCTTGTCCTCTTCCAAGCTCCTTACATGCATTTGAAGTACATCCGTTTCTGATTTTAATTGCTTTACCAAAGCCGTCTGTGAAGAAACCTCAATTTCCAGGCTCACAACTTTATTCACAAGTTCATCCACTTTCTCTGCCAATCGAATAACTGTGAGGGATCCCTCTGAATTAACTTCAATATGTTCGTTAATATTATCTGAATTAGCAAGCTGTTGGTCTGAGATTTTAGGATCTGTTCTTCTGCTCACTTCCTCAGGCTCCTCGGATATTATTACCTCATGCTGCTCTCTTTTCTTCGAAAATAACTCATTCTTTAGAGTCTCAAACTTCTTGTTCACTTCCTGAATCGTGGAAAATTCAACTCTTGCCTCTTCAGCTGATCCTTCCTGTTTCTCCTGCAACTTAACCAATGTCTCTTGACATGATTTGAGAGCGGTTGCAGCCATAAGTGTTCGAGCTTCATTATCTTCAATAACAGTGCCAATACCAAACTCATCTTGTAAGCTGCTAACTCTTTTTTGCATATCTGTTATATGGTTTTCAATTTCCCAATATTTCTCGCATCCACGTTCGTATAAGCTCTTTACAAACTCCTTTTCAGTTTGTAGAGTCAGAATTTCTTTCTGAAGTTTGTCAATTTCTTCTAGTGCCTCAGGTTTACTCAGCCCTGATTTTTCAGCAGCCTTTGCTGAACTTGTTCTCTTCAGTGGCTCCTTCCGAAACATAGATGGGCTCCTGAAATCTTTCTTTGGAAACTTTGGAGCTTTTGGTATGCCTGTTTTGGGCGTAACAGATGAATTCACATAGAGTTGGTCAGAATCATTGGAAGAAAGGGATACTTCAGCTTCTTCTTCTTCTTCATCTTCAATTGAATACTGAACTCGTTCGGGAAATACCGAGGCAATGGTACGATTGGCACTCTGTAGCTCCTTTGAAAGAAGGTCGTATCTCTCTGCTAAAGCTCGGTATGCCCTAAACGATTCTTCAACGTGGCCTACGAGTTCTGGCCTCTTCCTGTAATACATTTCGGCCCTTTGTGCAAAGGAATCACCATCATCGTCTATGATTCTTAGCATGCTATTGACCTTCTCCTCCATGTCTGCAATTACAAGATATATGTGAAGAACCACTCTATTCTGAATTGCCTTTTAAAAAAAGGAAAATGCAATCTCACTGATGAGGAAAGCTTCATTTATCTGCTGACTTCTTCAATGAAATAATACAAAGGAGATATTTGGAGCTTGAAATTTAGAATGAAAGACAGTTATACCATGTTTGGACCTTGAAATTTAGAATGAAAAAAGAAACAATGTTATAGAGGGTTATTTTTCCATGGTTTCGAATTCTTGGAAAATGAAGAGAATAAAAGTAGATTTTCACTACTTAAAATATTACTCTTCCATTTTCTTCCAATTCATCGTATTCTTACTCTTTTTTTTTCCTCTATATTTTCCAATATCCAAACATAGCCTCCATGATCTTCACTTTTCATGTAATTGGTGTTCTAAATATAGCTAGTTAAACTCTTGATCATCCCCACAAATTTTCATCATTTTCATGTAATTGGTGTTCTAAATCTAGCTAAATTCTTAATCATCCCCACAAATTTTCATGGGAAGCTTGTACAGATCACGAAAATGATGAAAATTTGTGGGGATGATCAAGAGTTTAAGCTTGTACAGATCACGAAAATGATGAAAATTTGATAAATCACGATGTAATGCAGGGTTGTTTGTAATTCGATGTCAATTATATTTGTCACTTACAAACAATGGAGAAGGGAAAAAATATAGGGTAAAAAGGAAATTCTAAAGACAGTAAGAAAGAATTGGAAAATCAAGAGGCGAAGAAGACCCAATGTAGATGAAAATGAAATCAGCAAAAATTTCACAGTAATAAATCAACAAACAAACCTTGGAGGTTGTGCTCCAGCCATTTTGACTGCTTCGTCCTGATGTGGCTAGCCCACCACCATGAATAAGCATTGCTTGCTGCCCTCTGCAACATTGTCTCTCTCTATCTCAAGAGAAAAGCAAAACGCATTAACCATCAGAGAGAAACGACGAGGACTATGATCATGATGATGGGTGTTGAGGAAAAAGAGAATCAAAATCTGATGAAAGGAAAGGAAGCAGAGATGGAGGAGAGAAGAGAACGGCTGGTTTATAGGTGGAGGAGGCATTAGAAGCTCGTGGGAAAGGGCTCTTCAATGAAATGAAGTGGGCACGTTGTTAGTTTCTGTAGTTTGACAGGTTGGCTTTCTCTTTTGGAATGAAGAGGATCTTCACCGTTAAAGTTGTTGCCTTCCTTTTTCCAACTAAATTCCCGCCTTCCTTTTTCAGGCAAACAACAGATCACCTTCATTGTTCTTAATGTTTGGAGAATTTTGTTTATTTGTTTTTTTAGACACATGTTTTTATTTGATTGGAATGATTTTCCGTATGAGAACAAACAAGGAGTTTATTTGGTAGCAAGGTGATGTGTCATTTCTATTGAGAATTTACGGTTTGGTTTAGTTTTAACTAAAAATCGAACTAAAGTGAAAGTTTCAATTCGTTGAATATCAAACAATGAACCGTGAATGATATATGAGTTCAGTATGATTCTCATGATTTATAATCTTCAAATTAAAGTTCCAACTCGTTTGGTTTGAAATTTGATGAATTTTTTTGAACCAAATCAAAATTTTAATTTTTAACAAAGTTGAATTTAATTGAACCATAGAGAACTAAAAAAATGACCCAACTAGTATTTTTTCGGTTCATTTCATATTAGTTTGAACGGCTCGATATAATTTTGAATCTCTAATTGCGCTTAAGGTATTAACGCGGATGTGCACTTGTCCTGAGTTAGAAAATGTCCATTAAGAGGTCGTTTCATATAATATTAAGGATACAAGATTTCTAGAATAAGATTGTTGGAATATATAATTGTGAAAATATAAGATATCTGAAATATTAAAATTATTTTATTTGATAAGTATTACAATTGTTAGTACTATGCAAGAGAATGTTTTAAAATTATTAACAAATTTTCAATTTTATCCTTTTAGATAAAAGTTGTTGAGATGAGAAAGAAGAGAAATCACAAATTAGGTAAAATAAATATAAGTTATTTGCAAAAATTGTGAGAATCCACGTACCCTCCAATTTTGGAGGTTTCCAATACCTAATAAATCAATAATTATTTTTATACTAAATAAATATAAGTTTTTTTTATTTAATTCATTTATAATTTTATTCACTTACTATTGTTCTACTAATATTTTATAATTTTTTTTATTTTATATTACTATGTTATTAGAAATGTGAATGATCATGTATAATATCTTAGAGATTCTTATATCATAAACATTATTTCAGTCAATAACAATGAATAATTATCTATTTGTAAGAGTTTTTGTGTTTAGTCGAATCATTATTCGAACCCATGATTTTCTTAGTTTTATAATACATGTAATAATTTTTAATGTTCATTATTCATAGTAAAATAATTTATCCTATTTAATTTTTTCTTCTCAAATAATTTATTTCTTAGTTTCTTTTCATCTTATTTTACGACATAAATTTGTTAGGATCGCGCGTTATTTAATTAAAAATTCTTGTAGATAATTTATCATCTTTAATTAAAAACTCTTGTAAATAATTCATCATCTTAAGATAATGCATGACCTATTTGAATTTTTATGACAAATAAGATTGATCTCTTTTTACTTGTTTCTTTGAGAAATTTTTTTTGGGGGGGGGGGTGTGAAGCATAGTTTTAATTATAAAACTTATTTTATAATTTTTGAAAATTCTTTAACGCGTGCAAAACAACTTTTCTACTAGCACATTTAACTATGCTTCAAACACATTTAACATTAAAATAAATACACTAATTTTCAAAAATATTGTAAATCTAAAACAAAAGAAAATGATAGTGATAATTTTTTCATATTCACAAGTTAAAATAAAACACTAACTTTCAAAAATATTGTAAATCTAAAACAAAAGAAAATAATAATGATAATTTTCTCATATTCACAAGTTAAAATAAATACACTAACTTCCAAAAATATTGTAAATCTAAAACAAAAGAAAATAATGATAATTTTCTCATATTTTGACCGATTTATAGGACTAAATTTTTCTTTATTGAAATAAATATTTTGGATGTTTTGACAAAAAAAAACGTAACGGAGAAAAGTTGATCTTGGTAAAAAAACACTGGTCTCCATCAAGAAAAAGAAAAAAAAAATTCTTGCACCTCAGACATTCATGTATGTACATCAATATTATTCATTTTTTCTTATAGTTATTTACATATAATCAACAGAAAATTAAGATGTATCAGTTCCATGTATTTACATCGATATTTACATAAAAGAATTAAAAAACACAAACTCAACACCGATTCCTTTTTTTTTTTAAATAATTCTCTTAATTTTTCCTAGCCAAAATCACAACTGCAGCTGCAGTTCTTAGTCAACGCTGAGTTATATATATAAAGCCACAAAATCCTAATGCATCGTTGACCTTTGTCATTTGCCATTTCCGCTCCTCATAAAAATAATATTAGCTCAGATCCAATGCAAGTCACTCCACTTGGCTAGGACAACCCTTTTTTTTTATAATTTTTGCTATATTTTTGTGATTTTTTTAATATTAATTTTTTGGCAAGTCAATCTTCAGAAATAGGTTCTAGTTCCTGAATATGCAACAGAATAGAGATCATATTGAGACTTTATACAATCAGCAGATCACGGAATTCAACTGTTCTGAAGAGAAGAGAGCCATTGTTTCATGTACATCTTGCTCCCTGCAAATATGAAGCAAAATGGTAAAGAGTCGTTTAGTTTCAATTAGCATTTCGTTTTTTTCTTTTGGATTAACACCGAGTCTCCGGAATGTAATTTTCCGACTAATCTCAAGTGTGCACAAACCTTTAGATAGGAATTTCTCGCAAGTGCACCGTGGGTAAATCAAAGGATAAATCCATCGGTATAGCAAAGCATTTCACTTTTAAGGCTGAGAAATGGGGAAAATATGTCATATTTACATTTTGCCTTACTGATGCAGATATTTTACAAATACCTTCTAGGCCTCCAACATCAGAAAATAAATCAGACTACACTAAACTGATAATAAACTACACGATGCGAGCAAATGACAGTGCATCTTTAAAAAGACAGACCAACTAGGATTTACCGCAGACAATTTGAAGTGTCTTATGTATCACGTTTTCTATGAGCTGTTTTAGAGGAACAATGCCAGAAACAAACAGGAAACAAAGAACGATTTTGAGTGTATGTGCGATATCCGCTTACTCAATGTTTTAAATGAATTTCTGGAAGGATCAGCCAGAGACTTGAATTAAAAGAAGAGATAGAATGGCTGGAATACTTGGGCAACCTTATGCACATGGACAATCAATAAATCAACTCACTAGCTAATCTGTCTACTCGACTAAACAAAAGGTGTTATTTCATAGTATGAATGGAATGACACAGTAATTTCAAGTTTTATGGTAAAATCTATACACTTACTGAGAGTGAATGACCAAATAATTCAAATTATCCAAGTCCAGAATCCTTTATCCAACAAGTTCTATCCATTGCAGAGTTAGATGACCAAAAGCAAAGAGAATACTTATTATCAACATTTCACCAAAAATTTTAAGAGCAGAAGATGCGTGCTGTAACTGCATTCTATTTAAAAAATATTCAATTCCTGAATTGTTCATTTTGATAAAAGTTATGGGTTGGTGCTAGTGGGAACCTCGCAACGAGTTCAATGTCTTCTTTACAGGTGACTATATACAAGATAACAAGAAATGGAATGAAGTCATGCAAGAAGTACACAGATGCCTGCTTTTCAGTTTGCAAAGACGCAAGTGAAGCAATGAGGACCTAAAGATCCGGTGACTCCAAAAGATAGCATCTCTAGTTTTTAGCAATCACTTAGAAGGCAAACTAAAGCATCTAACAGAAAGTCAATAATCAACATATTGATAACGTTTACCAAACTTAAAATTAAGTGTGATGTCAAAGTGATACCAAAATGAAAATTTAGTGGTGAAAGGAAACAGCTCTTACCAACTGAATAGCTATCAGGTATGTTCCCAACAGTACTGAAAACGTTGGTCTTGAAGTCATGCACAATACCATCCTGATTATGTCTATAACATGGTACCAGCACGGCGAAGCTGTTGTCTGTGTCTGCGTCTGTGTCATCTTCGCTTTGGAAACCAGGTCCATGCGGCTCCAACCATCCAACGGACCAATCCGAATCATCAGATTCAGAACCTGACACACATCCTCCATCAGATGGAACAAGAACTACATCATATTCCCTATCAATTTTCCGCTCTTCACGACTATGCCATTTGCGCTTCACCCTTCTTGATGAGGATGCCATGTTGGCCCCCTTGACTAAAGGAAATTTAAGAGTATCCAATTCCCACATTCCTGTGTCTGGCGAGGAATTTAAAGATGACCCATTAGTCTTTCTAGGCTCTTGATGCTTTCCACTCCACAACCACCATGAGAGATTGGTAAATGCCACGGCCATAGTTGAATAAATGAAAACGTAGAGTCTTGGGCTTGATAAGAAGCGAAATGATGGTAGTTTCTGTCTGTTGCAGAAATTTATGAGAATGGATTGATCAGTGAACATTACAAAGAAAGCTAATCAAAATAAAACAGAAACATACACATGCAGTCTCAATCAAGAATTAAATGCAGTGACGGATTAAAAGAGAGTTGCTCACTTTTTTCATAATAATCTTACTCTTGGGGCAAAAGCTACAACTTTAATGCGAACAAGAGATGATTGCCGATAAATTAGATTAGAGACATATCGAACGAAAATTACAACTCGAAAGTTATTTATGCTTAACAAACACCACGGAATTCATCTCTGCAAAGTATATATGATCTCCTCAACAATAAATAGAACAATGATCATTTTTTGGTGTCATTCAACGATAAAAAGAAAAAAGATATTTCCCACGTTAAAGTAAAGTTCCTCGGTAGCAAACAATAAAAAAATGACATGCAATGAATCTAGACAATCGTCCCAAAAAGAAAACAGCTCAAAAGTCCATCTCGTCAAAACCGAACTTTCCTCAAGAACTGAACACGGCTTTACCAAAAATATAAATATCTCCAAATTGATATATCTATCACACCGAAATGGCAAAATCTTCCAAAGAAAATGAAGAAAGAACATAAAACACACATGATCGTCTAAATATTGATTTTCCTAGTCGTTCGCGTTGAAATTGCCATAAATAGATTAATAACACTGAATACTCAAAATCCAATAGGTTAAAGACGGAACAAATAGAGCTTAAGCCTTCTCATCCAAAAACAATCAACCAAATAACCTTCCAAAAGACTTGCTTATTTCAATAATCGCATTTACAGTACCATAAGAAAAATCAAAATTCTTACCTTGTAGCTCAAACTTCGAATATCGGACGGAGATTCAAAGCAAACGCTCCAACAAAGGGAAAAACAAAAGCTGATCCTCGAAAAGAAAAATGAAACTTTAAGCTAAAATACTCCGATTCAAAGGCCTGTACAACAGCGATTCTAAATGAATATTCAAGACGATTATCGAATTGAAACCCCGGTTTTCATTCGTCGGAGACAGAAGATAAAGAGAGAGTTTGGGGATTTAGGAGTCGTGTCGGACACTTTTGGATTCCTCAAAGGCCGGCCATTAATAATTTGACACCAAAGAAATAAAAAATTACGAAGAATTACGTGTAGCAGATACCGAGTTGGGGTTATATCCTCTGCAGGTGAGGCATCACTTTTGGCGTACAAGTTTGTCACATGGGATACGTGGAAGTTTCTTAATATGATGGCCTATGGCCCGACCCGGACCACCTCGGATATTATGTCTGGCCCGGCCCGGCCTGGTTCGTGAATCTACTTTTTTATCTAAAAAATTGAACAATTATATATGTAGTGAAGTTCGAAACCTGACCACTCCTTTAAAAATCACACTCTTTACCAATAAACTAAGACAATCTTTATTAAATATATTCTTTAAAATATATTCTTATTGTCTTTCAACACATTTTATCAAAATTTCAAATAATATATTTTTGATATAAACGTATTTAATTAAATAAAAATAATAATATTTTCATTCAAATGAATATTTTATGCAATTAAAAAATGAATTCATGAAAACTTAAAAAAATATTGGCCTAATATTCCTAATATTTTTTGTTGTGTTGATGAACATGAATTATAAATTACTTATTAATTATTTATTATATTTTAGATTCTACGTGAATATGAATATCACTGGTTTATGAATTTAATAAATAAAATAATTATTTTACTTATTATTACAAGTTTTTCTATTGAGATTTTAAAGCAATAAAATAAAATAATTATAAGAAAATAACATGATTTTCATATAATTTAGTGGTAATCTCTACACTTTATATATTCTCCACCAAGGTTCAACTCTCCTTATTTATATTTTTAGAATTAAATCACATTAAAAGGAGGAAAAACATTTAACCGGGACCGGCACGTGAACCGGCCCGTGAACAGCCTGGAAAGTCCCGACCCGGCCCGTGACGGTCCGGTTGCCACCCCTAGTTGCTATTGCCATAACACCCATTTTAATACAAATTTAAACTACAAAACCAGCAAAACTCTACATAATAAAAACACGAACTATAAATTACTGAGGAGATCAGTGTCTGACAATTGATATACTCTAGAGAGGTGTCAATAACTTTTTTTAAGCATGTTGGCTTTAGTTACTAGAAATGCATCTATATCAGTTTTCCATAAGTGAATACCGCAAGAGGATCAGAACGAACACCCTTAAAGATCAAACCATTCCGAGTTAATCAAATTCTCCATAAAACCATATGCCAAGGCACAAACAATATCAATGAAACGAGGATGACTCAGAAACCTCCTGATCAAGTTCCTCCATATATATATGCATGGTAGGCCTTGAAAACTCCCCGAATCCAGCTAAAAATCACACGTAAACCAGAAAACTATCGTAAATGAACAACGAAACAAGAGATGAGAAGAGGTTTCCTCAGCCTACTCACATAGAGGGCAGGAAGGATCACCAACATTAACTCTATGTCAAATAAGTGTAACTCTATTAGGTAAAAACTTATCAGGACACTCCACAAAAAGAACTAATCTTTGGAACTACAATTCTTTTACTCTCGTAGAATTTTGTAACTTTGTAAAAAAACATAGTGAAAACTTAACTTACTTTTGTTTGTTTTGTTATCACGTTCTTGTACAATCTTTTTAACAAATTGAGTACATATACTTAAAAAAATTATAATGAATCCTTTAATATACGAGTTTTAATGCATCGACATCACAGCTTATAATAATAATTTAATTTCCTATAAAAAATCATTTTATTAATTCAATAATTTTGGGTTACTAAAAATTGATAGTGTATTAATTGAAAACTTAGACAAAGAACAAGAGAAACAGAGATAAAAAAAGAAAACAAGAAAACAAGAAAGAGAAGAGAGAGCTCGAAGAAGAAAGACAAAGATATTTTCATTAACTCAGCTGAAAGATCAAAAAATAGATTTAACAACAGCTGTGTTGGTTAAAAAAGATAATAACCCTCAGTTAACCTAACCAAAGGTCAACCTAAACTAACCAAGGTTAAAAGTCAAAGAATAAACCTGTATTTATACTTAACAGCCCCCCTCAAACTGATGTTGAGCGATAGCTAAGCATAAGTTTGTTCCTCAAAGAATTAAACATAGAAAAATTTAATGGCTTAGTAAAGATTTCTGCTAATTGATCAGTTGAGGAAATATAGCTGATTTTCAAATCTTTATGTACCATCGTTTCACAAATAAAGTGGTAATCTATCTCTATCTACTTCGTTCTACCATGAAATATGGGGTTGGAAGCCAATGAAATTGCAGATATACTGTCACACCAAATTTATGAGGGAAGCTTTAATGAAATGCGCAAGTCTCTTAATAATTGCCTTATCCACGAGAGCTCGGCAACAGTGGTGGCTAAGCTTCAATATTCAGATTATGTTGAGGATCTGGAAGCAGTAGTCAGTTTCTTAGCTGATCAAGAAATTAGATTGTTGCCAAGAAAAATAATGAACCCTGAAGTAGAACGAAGATCCTAGGGGTCTCCAGCCCAGTCTGCGTCGCTGAAGGTAGTGAGACTGAGTTGGCCTTGTTGAAAAAGGATGCCAAGTTCTGAACTACCTTTTAAATGGCGGAGAATGCATTTGGCAGCAGCAAGATGGATAGTAGTTGGCTTATGCATAAACTGTAATACTTTGTTAACTGTAAAATTGATGTCAAATCGCGAGAATGTGAGGTATTGAAGCTCTCCTACTAATGTTTTGTAACCTGTTGGATCAGACAGGGGAGGAGCATTAGTATCATAAAGATTGGTTTTAATGGAGAAAGGAGTGTTGAAAGGTTTAGATTAGATAAACCATCTTTTCCAGTAAATCAAGTATATATTTTTGCTAAAAGACAAATATACCATTTTGAGATTGATTTATTTGTAATTCAAGAAAGAATTTAACAAAACATAAATCTATCATCAAATTCATTGCTTAAGTTTGATCTCAAACTATCAATCAATTCAACACTAAGACCAGTAAGAACAATATCATCAACATATAATAGTAAATAAATGACAAAAGTTTCAGATTTATAAATGAACAATGAATTATCTGCAAGTAAAGCAATGAAGCCAAGATTAAGAAAATATGATGTAAATATCTTAAACCAAGCTCTTGGGGCATGTTCGAGACCATATAATGATTTGTGCAGCTTACAAACATAATTGAGATAATTTGGAAATGCATTTTTAACATCTAATTGATATAATTTCCAATTGTTTTGCGCAGCAAAGGATAAAATGACTCTAACAGTAGTGGTCTTGACAATAGAAGTAAAAGTTTCTGTATAATCTATACTTGGTTGCTGATGGAAACATTTTACAACTAATATAGCCTTATATCTAGCTATACTCTCATCAGGAGTATGTTTAAGTCTATAAACCCACTTGCAACCAACTAAATCAGTGTTAGAAGGAAGATGAGTTTAGGTCCAGGTTCTTTGTCTTTGAAGAGTATTGAACTCTTCAGCCATAGCATCTTTCCATTGTGTAAGTTTACTGGCAGTAGAGAAGGAACTAGGCTCAATATCTAAGCAAATAGGTTTAATAGGTTGAGAGCTAGCTAAGTAGACTTTCTTTTTACTAATGTCAGATTTAGCTCTAGTCTGCATACTATGAATACTACCAGAATTAGAAGCAGTACGTTGACAAACAGAAGAAACAGATATAGGAACAGCAGTAGAAACAGAAGTATTATCATGTGAAGCAGTAGGAACAACAATAGAGATAGGAAGCAAAGAGGAAGTGTTATGATCAGATAAAGGCATGCTCAGTAAATTTCCAGAATTATGCAAAACAGAAGTGTCAGAATCATGCAAAATAGAATTTTCAATAGTCGACAGAATATCATTTAGAGCAACAGAACCAGAAGGAGAAGCAACATTGTTTACATAATTATTAGTGGCAGAAACATCAGTAATAACACTAGATTCAGTGGGAGCATGAGAGAGAAAATTGTTACTTCTATTAGACAGTAAAAAAGAAATAACTTTAGAAGTATGAAGAGTTTTCGCAGCAGATTCAGAAACAGTAAAGAGAGCAAAAAGAAAATATTCCTCATCAAATATAACATGTATAGAAATATGCATGTTTGAAGTTAAAAGATTATAACAAATATAACCTTTTGAGTGTAGAGAATACCCTAAAAATATACGTTGTGAAGACTTAGGTTGTAACTTGTGTGTTATAGGGCTTGAGTAGGGGATAACAGACACATCCATACACTTTAAAAAATGAATAGTTATGAAGCTTACCAAAATGATTTTCATAAGGAGAAGGTAACCTGTTGATAAGAAAAACAGCAGCAGAAATGACAAGATACCAAAAACAGAGAGTAACATAAACATTAATCATCATACTAAGAGCAGTTTCAACTATATGCCTATGTTTACATTCAGCCACTCCATTTTGTTATGGGGTGTAAGGACAAGTTAAATGATGTTGTATTCATTTAGATATAAGAAAATTATGTAAAGTAGTATTATTGAATTCACCTCCACCATCAGTTGAAAAATTTTAAGTTTAGAGGACAACAAGTTTTCAACAAAGGGCAAGAAAGGTTCAAAACAGTAGTAACTTCAGATTTAAGACAAAGAGGAAAAATCCAAATGTACTTGTATTATCAACAAAAAAACATAATATTTATAACCTTCAATTGACAGAGTAGGAGCAGGGTCCTAAACATCATTATGCAACAAGTCAAGAGGTTTAGTCATCTTACCCTTTATACAACTAGTACATATGTAAGATTTAGAAGAAAGAAAATGAATGTTAGCCCTATGAAGAGTGTTTAAAAGAATAGAGTCAGAAGGGTGGCCAAGTCTATTATGCCAAAGAGAACTTGAAACTTTACTGTCAAGAAAAACAATGTTTTTGGTTGGCAGATTGAATATGTTGTGTTGGGTAGTGTTAGAAATAGGATATAGGCCATCTTTACTTGGTCCTAGGTAGAGATATTTCCTGAAGCTTTATCCAGAATAAAGAACATATCAGCATCAAATATAAAAGGACAATTATTAACTTTACAAAATTGATAAACACTAAGCAAGTTGGCAATTAAATGAGGCACATAAAGAATGTTTTTAAGGTCAAATATATGAGAATCAGTGAAAAAATGACATGAACCTAGAGAGATATCAAGAGGTGGTCATTTCCCATAGTGACAGAATCTTCACCATTATATTGTTGAGAAGTTGTCAAATTTTAAAGCTCATTGGTGAGATGAACATTGCAACCAGTGTCAGTTATCCTAGAATTGGTTTTATTTGCTTCAGGATGATTTCCAGAATAGTTGGCTGCCATGGCTGCAAGCTTAGCAAGAGGGTGCCTGCCTTGGTAGAAGTAGTCCATACGATGAAAGCAATCTATGGCAGTGTGACCATGCTTGGAGCAAATTTGACACTGAGGCCTTTTTCATTTTTAAAGGCAGAAGTATTGTTAGAAGAAAATTGACTAGAAGAAAGGTTTGGAAAAGGAAGCAAACCGGAACAAAATTTTCCTTGATTGTTTCCATGATTGTTGAAAGACCTCCCAGAACCAAAATTCCTGCCATGATCTCCATGGCTTGATTAAAAACAACCACGACCCCTTTGATTGTTTCCTCCTCAAGAGGTATTGGCCATTAGAGCAATAGTCTACATCCGGGTCTCATGCTTCTTGGTTTGATCAGACAAAGACTGTTCCTCAGCCTTTAGGAGAACATGCAATTCTTCTAGATGGAGGGGTTCAGATCTGGTGCGAATAGAGGTCTTAAAAGTACCGTACTTAGAGGAGAGGCCATTTAGAGTGTAGAGAAGTATGTCTTCATCATCAATTAAAACAGGGACTACTGCAAGTTTATCACGAGCAGTCTTGATTCTTTATACATAATCATCGACGGTTTTGTTGCCTTTCTTGGAGATATTTTAAAGTTCAGATTTAAGAGACAATATATTTGAGTGAGAGATAGGAAAATTGTCTTTCCAGAGATGTCCAGGCTTTGAAGCTTAATTGTAGCCAACTACACAAGATATGGCAGACTGTAAAAGTGTAGCATCGATGAGTGTCATCAAGGCCTGGTCTTGAGCGATCCATGCAGTGAACTTAGGGTTGATTTTGGTTGTGGGTTTTCCTTTCTCGCCTTCAAGAAATTACGATGGACAAGGATGAGTACCATCGACAAATTCAAATAAACTGTGAGCTTTAAGTATTGCATAGAACTGAAATTTCCACATGATGAAGTTCGAAAAGTCCAATCTGATAGAAATCAGATTGCAGATATTTGAGAGAAGAAAAATTGAAGAATGAGGATTCAACATCGATGGACGTGGGTCCTAACCGACTCTAATACCATGAAAACTTAGACATAGAACAAGAGGACAAAGATCAGAAAAGAAGAGAAGAGAGAGCTTGAAGAAAAAAAGACAAAGATATTCTCAATAACTCAGCTGAAAGATCAAAAAACAGATTTAACAATAACTGTGTTAGTTAGAAAAGATAATAACCCTCGGTTAACCTAACCAAAGGTCAACCTAAACTAACCAAGGTTAAAAGTCAAAGAATAAACATGTATTTATAGTTAACATTAATTACATACTGAACAAAATCAAAATTTAATCTAACTAAAATAACACTTGAATCCCTGTACATGAGAAACTTACTTCAAGATGATCAAGGAAACATGTATGATAACAAAACAAGTGTCATGGTGGGTGTCCACTAATATATGTAACGTAACGATTCAAATCACCTAAAATATACCCTTCCATTAGACTCCTCAAAGGACTCTGTCGTTGCTAAACAACGGCATAATTTAAAGTGGGTCAAATCTGATCGTTCAGCTAGATCTGAACAGACCAGATCTAGCCCAACTATTTTTAAAATTAAATATTTAATTTTTTTTACTTTTTCTTGATGGATCTGATCTGTACAGATCTGACTAAATGAATCAGATCCAACTACCTCAAAGGAGATTATTTGTTTCCCAAAGCTTTGAGTCACATGATGGAGCAATTGTCAGGGGTGTCGGCCACATTGTGACTAGAGCTCCACATAAGGGAATAATGGTTTATTAATTTAGATCTGAATAACTATGATTTGTTGAAAATGGAAAAAAAACTTATATTTTATTTATTTATTTAAATCAAACAGATATCAACCATTGGATTGCCCATCTAACAGATAAGTGTACATGCCACAATGAAAGCTGAGATTATTAAGAACACTCCAGACGATGGTATTAACTGCACGGGAACAGAGCTGCTGCGAATTTTATTGCCAGGTCAGATATTTGGTGGCTGTTTCCATTTAAGTAATTGGTCTAAAAAAATAAAGAGAAATGAAAGCTGAGATTATTAAGAGCAGAGAAAGTGCTTAACGACCCTGTCATTTTGGTGCCGTGAACGGAGCTTCCATCTGATTCTATTTTCATTAAAATATAAAATACATCTTAAATATAAATTATATTCTTATATTTTTTTATTCTTATACTTTAATCAAATTATAAAATATCTCTCCATCAAAAATTTTATAAAAAATAGTGTCAAATCCTTTTCTTTTTAACTCCTTTTATCTTTATTGCCCTAGTAAAAAAAATTTCAGACATTGCAGAGGAGGGGGAAGCTCTTAGCGACGGAGAAGAGAAGGGAGAGGGGGAAATCTTCCACCCAGTTGTAACCCCACCTTCTATTTTAACTCCCTTTTCATTAACTCCTCCACCGTCAGCTCCACCCATCATCAAAAGTTTCTCAACGCACAAGTTTGTCCTCAGTCTTCAAGTTTTCTTTACCAACCATTTCAACCGAAGACCCACACCACACCGCCTTTTGATAAAATTCCCAGAAATAAAAGGGAGATTCTTCGGTTCTGTCTCCTGTGGAAAAGTAGAAGACGGGATGAGAAAGGAGGTCAAATTCCAAGACCTTGTAGATTACAATATGAAAACCCAGACGTAAAAAAATCATACAAATCTGCAGGAGGTGAAAATTACAGTGATCAAGAAATTGCAGACAAAAATAGGATAGTTGTCCTATTGTGTCAGTAAAATACAAGAACTCTCATCCCCCC